>VDFB02373681.1:0-13864 GCA_007258455.2 Sequoia sempervirens
TGATAATCATTTTAAGTCTATGTGATGTCAACAACACAAATGATAACTTTATTATTGTTGTCGACACATGAGTCACTGTCCATGTGACCTATTTACCACATGAAGCCATAATGCACTTTGACCAACAATTCATCAAGTGTAAATGCCACATAATGAATCAATAAACTCGATGCCACAATAACAAACCAAGTGAAACACAAGAAGCCCGATACCATGCTATGTGAAATTCAATACAATGTCACGGCCATGTTAAACACAAAAAAAGCCCGATACAATATCACTTTAAACATTGTGTCCAAATAAACATTTAGCCCAATGATAATTTAATATCATATGCAAAATGTGAAGGGCTTGATCAATAATAAAGACTAGTATTTGTGAAGACCAATGCTAAGCCAAAGTCCAAGTATTCACCTTTGTGTATCAACCAAGATGTATAAGAATGTGTGCTAGAAAACTTCACACAAGGTGAAGCACATCTTTTTAAATACCTTGTGAATACAAACAAATCTCATAACTGGATTTCAACATTACCTTCATCTGTATATGCCTTATCAATGCCATGTAATAATTGAAATCTAAACATGCCAAACAACCTGTATGAAAGAATAACTCCATGTGATATATGTATAACCTCTACAAATGAACCCAACATGATCAGTTTCACAAAGCAAAGCTGAAAGTATCCAAAGCACTGTCCACAAAGTATTGAATATTCCAAGACTAATTACAACAATAACCAAATGTACCAAGTACCATAATGCCAATGAAAAGAGTGAACCAATGCCAACTGAATACCATAGTGCAACCAAGTATAGTTTTGACATCAAGGACAAAAATTCCAATTGAAGAAATCCAACAAGAAGTGATGTCAAATGATGGAAATGAAAAACTAGGGATGGATGATGGAGAGCTTGACAAGATATCAACAATTTGTAGATTTGAAACTGCAAGAGGAGTGGCAAGGACAGTTGATGTTGTAGGGGGATGAGAACCATTCACTGCATGTATGGTATATGTGGGAGGAGGTGATGTAGGAAGAGGAGGCAGAGGAGTGTTAGGATTGGGAGGTGTATGAGGAACATTTGAAGTTGCAGGCGATGATGTTTGAGGAAGATCTTCAACAATGTTCTCATGAGGAGATAGTTGTCGTTCATCATGCCCAAGTTCCACCTCATTACCTTCATTTTCTCCTTCATCTTTTTTAGATTCTTCTTCTTCTACAGACCCTTCTTCTTCACATTCTTTGCTTTCGTTTCCTTCTTCTTCTTTGAAAGTTTATTCCTTAAAAGAAACCTCTTTTCCTTTTGCATGTGTAGGTTCAGACTCTTTTGCCTCTTGTTTTTCAACAGCCTACATAAATTTCTTGCCAACGGTGAACTTGACTCTAGGACCTCTTTGAGAAGAAGAGGGAATAGTCACTTGCTTGTTCTTTGAGCAGAGTTCTAGTTGTTGACTGGTTTCTACTCCTAGTACTTCTCCTTCTGATTTGGTCTTGAAAGCTTTCATTTGGAAATTGTGTTTATGCAACCATTCTACTGTGTTGTGCAAGATGGGAGAAAGCCTTTCCCTTGTAGAGGTACTTTCCTTTTTTAACCATTGAATTAGATGTAAGGGCCTCTTAGCAATCTCGTCTTCTTCATAGGTAGAGTTTAGGATGTCATCAAAATCTTGGAAATCCTTTGGTATATCAGTCATACCCAACTCTCTGATTTTCTCTATTGTTAGTCTACAAAATTCCATTTTGTGGATGTCTTCTTCATCCCTACAATCAGCCTATATGTCTTCAAAATGATAGACATGCATGTGATCCTTTTTCTATTTTCTCTTCACATCCCTATAATCAAAGTCAAATCTATATTTGTATGTCCTAATAGTTACGATATGCATCTCTACATAGACTGACTTTTCCATTTGTACACTGTGAATAGTATACCTCCCAATTATTAGTGGGAACTTGAAACCCAGTTTGTGAATTCTCATGAGTTTCTTGTGGAATGATATCAGTTGTCTGCACAACTCCATGAGTACCCACTTATTTGAGGGATATCTAGGGAACATGTAAGGGCACCCAATATAGCAACCTACCCTCATATAAGTGAAAATTGGAAATTACAAAAAGATACAACCAACCTTACTCACCACTTTGTATTCGTCATCCGACACCCTCTTCTTTTTGAGAGTTGTATCAAAACTAAACAACAAAGGTGAAAAGAAGGCATTTGTAACCCTCCTGAAATGATGAAGACTTTCTCTCAATTTCAATTGATAAAAATATTCATACACACGTACAAAATGTTGGTTTCCCTTTATAGTTAGCCCTAGAAATTGTCTCATCATAGCGACAACATACACCAAATAAGAAGTCATGTAGAACTTGAGAGTGGTTGGCACATTTATCAATTGCTCATGAATTTCATCACTGATTTGGGTTCCCCAATCAATATGAGCTTTCTTTCTCCTAGTGATCTAAATGTATTCATACATCCACTCCTGAAAATGAGAGGACTCGGGCAATCCTTTAACCCTGCTCAGGAGTGTAATCATATCCATGACATCCTCTTTAAAGTCACTTCGAGGAAGCCCGTTTGGCCATCTTGAGATAGTGGGCCTAGGTGTTTTCAACCATTAGTTGTTAATCAAATTTTTGGCCACAGTTGGATCTACATCATAAACCTCTTGTGCCTATTGCATTGAATTCTCTGTGTATTTTTCCATGTGGGGAACTCAAAAAACAATGTCAAGGAATTCAAGATCAAGTCTCATCTTGACTTGTCCCGAGGATTCTATTACACTTCTACTATCTCTTATGTAGTGAGATGCAACCTAGAGAAAAAACTCTATATTATGAAGTGGAATGTGGACACCAAGTGAAAGTATTTGTGGACAATGGCTCTCAGGCGTCCTCAAGGTTTTTCTCAATTCTCTTTACAAAATTCCAAGGTCTATTGACCAACCGGTGTGCTTGATTTAGATCCACCTTTGAGATCACCGCAGTGACAAAAAGACACCCTAATATTTGTACTTCATTTTTCCCTCTTTCTTAAAAGATAATGGAGGCTTCTTTGTTGTCATCTATAAATACCGGGATCAAGGGATATCACCTTCTTAGGTCACTTAATGAGAGCTTGAGAGGAACTGCAAGAATAATGGATTAGTAGATGTTAGGAGAAAAGAGTAGTAGTTGAAAAGGATATCTGAGGAGGCAGATTTTTCAGCGGTAGGGATTTTGAAAGATAGAGGAGACAAAACTGCATCTTGTTTCTTATGTAATGGGAGCTTCTTTTTTCTTCTTAGTTAGGAGTTCGATTCAGGATATACAGTAATGTATCTTTCAAGTTCTCTTAGTATAGATGGAGATGATTTGGAGTCATGGATTTTCTGTACACTGGTGATTGTGCCAGTTTTGTAAATGTTGCTTATCTATTTCACTAACGGTAAAACAACGGTTAAATCTACTTCATATTGTGTTCGAGAATAGTATTTATCTTGAGGTTAATCATTCTATTTGGCTTTCAGGAATGAAATCTTATTTTATGTTGCATCCAATTGTGATTTAAATTATGGACAAAAAATTTCAGAAGGACATGAAGTCATAAGATAAGCCTACATTTATTGAGGAGAACACCGCCTTGGGTTTGCCTTTTGAAGAGTAGAAGGTTTGATTGTTTCAAGCCTTGTTCTGTTACCCTAAAATGTTGTGAAAGCTTGGCAACCTTTCATGGTTCAAACCTGTGTTTTTGAGAGCTAACAAATTGGCAACTCTACTAGGGAATACATTAGAAGATTCAGTCGAAGACCTTCATATAGAGTCATTGAAGAAGAAGTTGTAATTTGAGAAGTTTTAGAAAAGGTGATTCCACTGGGAGAAGATCTGAAAGAATTATTTTCCTACTTTTGGAAAAGTAGGTGGTGACTCTAAAAAATTTAAAGAATTGAATGTGTGTATGGAATGAATGAATACACAAATACAAGAAAGTATTGGGCCCCTCATGCGCCTGGTAGTACAGTTGGAAATTTTTACAATGGTGGAAGTGCATATCATGCATAGCAAAGCACTTATTCATCACAACCATCAAAGCAAGTAAGTGCTTATCCAGTCCCTCTTGGACAAAGATTGGAAAGTTATCAAGAGTGCCAATGTGATCAATGTCAAATACAATGTGAATGTGATCAGTGTCAAGTGCAACATAACTCTTGCCCACTTGGAGATGTTAGTCAAAATCTGCAACATGGTATGTATCAAAACCAACAATCTGATGAATATTTCAAAAATCTTCTAGATGACTTTCTTGGTATAAGGAGATATAGAGGAGAATCTGGGTGCTCTTTGCTCCACATAATGATGGATATTTGTAGGAAAATACCTATTAGATTCCCACATAGTAGGTTTGACATCATTTTGTAGTTCATGAAGGTGTATTAGCCAAACCCAGTATATTGGCCTGAATCATACATACCAATTTTTGTAGATCAACTAGTTGAATGGGCTGATATTGTGGAAAGGAAAAGATATGAAGATAATTGTGACATCATTGATGAAGACAGAGATATTAATTAGAACATGCAACAAAATTTGTGCCATAATCAACCATTTGAAGCAAAAGAAGATGAGTATACTCGAAGCCAGGACTCCATCACAGAATCAGAGTACAAATTTTCCCCCTTGGAAGCATTTTCTGACATAAGGATGTATGATGGGGAGGATTTGGGGTCTCTGTACAATAGAATGATAGATATCTATTTGTAGATACCTTATTATAGGCCAATAAGGGCCATTTTTGTTGAGAAATTTGTAAGAGCATGGGAGCTTGAATCAGCCTATTGGCTTGAATCATCAATACAACATGCCTTTGATGTAGTGAATAAATTCATTGATGCTATGGAGGAGAAAAGGTATGATAACACTATCAATATGGATTCCAATGATTGTATTTATGATGAATATAGAGAAATTGATCAATCAATGCATCCAATAGAAAATGGGATATGTGCAAGTTAGTATGATTCCTGTGATAGCTTGCATAATGAAGATGAAGGTACAAGATATCTCTCTTGCATAATAGATTGTGATAGGGAGAGCAGTGTGTGTTATGAGGGATCCAATGAACATTTAGATTTTGAAGATACACCCATAGATTTTGATCTACAGCTAGGGGATCCTTCTACCTCTTATGGTGATTAGGATGAAGAGGCAATGGGAAATGTTGATTCATTTGGTAGTGAGTATACAATACCTCCAACTGTAGTTGAAAGCCACAAAGATACATTCGATGAAGAGGAGGTTTGTAAATTTGAGGATGGTTTCCAAATTTTTTCAGGCCCATTGTATGATGAAGTTTTAAAAGATGATCAGATGATATTTTTCCAAGGTATGCCTAGGAATGAATTTCAAGTATTTTCAGATCCACTTGATGTTGAATGAAAGATATTTTTAGGCAAACAAGGTGATGTGTCAAATTATGGAACAAGTGACTATGCTGGTAATGTTCTTGTTTTCTCATTCTTTGATGACCTTGGACCTCTTTTTGATGATGACAAAAGTGACGAGTGTGACTTTAATAATGTGGAAACTTGTTTGCTTAGTGGTGAGAAAATTTTAGATTTGCTGACTCTTGAGTATCAGAGATATACAAATGAAGGTGGTCCTGAAGCCCTTTGTCCAGTTTGCATTTGTTTTGATAGTGAAAGTTTTTTGTGCAATAATTCATGTGATTCTTAGTGCATTTCTCAAATTGATGGTGAAACCTTTGAAGTTGGCCACATGTCTGTGTCCACTTAGGATAAGGTATGTGATTTTGAAGTTCCTAACTCATATGAAAAAGATGTTTATTTGTGTGCCAAGAATGATAGAATTCTAGATCTGATTGCTTCACATATGCATAACATTAAGGATGTGAGTCATGATCTAGTGTTGTATCCAAATGCTAGTGTCAAAGAGGCACAACAGGTTTCAAATGTGTTTGTTTCAGACAGCATTGATATGACAAAATTTTTTGATTCTCAAGAGAAATACTTTGATGGTGAATTTTCAATATAGCTGAAAGAATGTTTCAAAATTCATAATAGTGAGAGAAATAATGTAAAAGGTTGTATTTCATATGCATGCATTTTGTGTATTGAAAATAACAGGGGTTTGTCCCAAGATGTTGAAAAAATTGAACTACAGGATGGTATTGGGATTTTGGGCCAAACCGAGCATGATGATACTCTGAGAACTTACAACAACAATGATAGGAAAGATTGCATGAGTATCTTCAAAAAGAATCTGATAAACTCAAGAAAAAATTAGGTATTTGATAGGGGAAGGTGGTTTGAGTTTCAGATTGTAATAGCTTAGAATAGGTCAAGTTGAAACACAGAGGATTAAGGGTTGCTAGTGCATGGACAACTCTTTCTTATCCTCTTTAAAATTATTTTCCATGCATAGTAGTTTAGGTTTTCTTCCATCTCCATTTCACTTCCATCTTGCATTCCCTGCATTCATTTCCATTGCCATTCATTCCATTTATGCTCACTGCTCATCATTTTGTGTCTGGTCTTCTCACCCAAATATTCTGGATCCTTGCAATGATTTGACTATCATTCATCCCTAGACGGAGCCACTATTGGAGCTGTAAAAATTTGGTGATTTTACATATTGTCCACTTTCATAATTTTCCAGATTGGTCCTACCATGTGCATATTTCACCCATTTTTTGCTATCTTGTCCCATTGAATCCATTGGGTCATGCATTTTTCACATTATGGTTCATATCGGCATAGGTTTCCTATTGTTTCCCCGACCCATTGAGCGTTTTCTGCTTGCATAAGTCTATATTGCCTATCGGCAAGACTTATCATTTGTCACTGCGACTGGATCTTACTTACAGGTGGTTGCCGGTGAGACCTTGGTTTTGTTTTGGCGATCGGGGATGATACACATATCGACGAAGCAGGGAGTTCTCTACAAGACGTCTCATCGAAATTTGGATGTTATGGCGACTGTGGATCTTTGTCGGCGTAGGAGGTGCTTTGTCTCAGCGAATGGAAAAGAAGCATGGTATGGGACTTTCGGTATAATAAGGTATTATCTGTATAGGGTTCCCCCGACATGGTTATGTCTTTCCGATGGCCCGTGGTGTATTCTTTTCGGTGGGAAAATCTTGTGGTCCTGGCAAAGGGCCTGGTGTCTTACCGAATGGAATATGGTGGCGGTTTTGTCGGCAGAACTTTTGGATTGTCACAACGACATGAGGCTATATGGGAAGCTTTCGGTGTAACTTGATGATATCTCTATGACGTCTCCTTAGGGGATGGAGGCCTGTGACGCATACAAGACAAGCTTGTCGTGAGAGAGAAACTTTTAAGTCCGCGGCAACATGGCAAAGGCAAAAAAGGGGCTCTCGAGTAACATAGGTTTCGATATGATGTCTCCCCGATATCCGGGCTATGGCTGAAACATAGTGGTATAAGGGTCACTTCTTGACTTTGATATAACATGTGGGTGATCCTGTGATGAACCACGGCCGGAGTGGTGAATGATATTTTTCCTTGACATACTTTGGGGTCATCACCATTGAGTAGCTCATAGAATTATATTCAAACGCTGTGGGCCGACATTTGTGAAATTCTAAATTTTGTTGAAGGCTGACATGAGTGCTCGATTGTAACGGTTGCCCGAATTCTACGGTGGCTGACATGTGCTCGAAGCGATTTATTTTCCTGATGCTGGTGTATTTATACACCCGATTGTAATTGACTAAGGAGAGATTTGAGATCACAGATAGATAAATTAGGCATGGCTACAGTAGGATAATTTTCTCTTATCAGAGACTATGTGCATGTTTTCAAATGGTGGTTCAATGAAATTCAATTGTGTGGCAGTTTTGTTTTGGTATCAATTGTGTGTTGAGTCTATTGAAAAGCATTGTTGAAGCTGTCTCCATGTTGATTCTTTCTGGTTGTTTAAATTGAAGTAACAAGTTTACTTTCGGTTTATTTGTGCACATTTGCTGCATTTGTGTGGTTAATCAATTGGTTCTCTCAAGTAGAGATTAAATCCTTTTCATTGATCACAGCAATCGGGGAAGATTCATGCAGATAATTAAATTAAATTTCGATAGTCATAATTTTTGCATTGTTTGCCAGTTATGAATAGATCCTTATGCCGTAATTAGATCTTAGGAATAAGTTACCCATTTTTGTTTTCGTTTGACTCCACATACCCAACAAGGCACTGGTCTCTACAATTTCATTTTTTGAATTCATTCAATCTCTTTTATCAGTTAATTAAGCATTTTAGGATTTAGATCAGAAGGTAGCTATCAAGTTTGGTCTCATTTGTTCACTGTTATCTGCCATTGTGGACAAAGCATTTTAGAAGGATAATCATAAGATAAGCCTACATTATTCAAGAGAGGTACACCCGCCTTGGGTTTAGCAGCACCTGAAGAGTAGAAGGTTTGATTGTTTCAAGCCTTGTTTTGTTGCAGCGTTGTGAAAGCTTGGCAACCTTTAATGGGTTTAACATTGTTTGAGAGCTAACAAGATGCAAGAAGATTCACTCATTTTCCAAAAGATCAATCACCAAAATTCACACCATTGTGGATTACATTGTTGGTCTAGATGAGGCATTCGTCTTGGAGACAAAGAAGAGATATGAAGAATTTTGTGCCCAATGCAAGGAACCATGAAGAATTCTTTTCATCTCCAGTGTTAGATAGTTTTTTCTTTCATTTACACATTTTGTAAACATTTCTCAATATCTTATATGTCTTTCTCCTGAATGTAATTACATGTAAAAACATAGATGTTTTCCCAAAAAGATGGACAACATTTTTGAATAACTCGACTTGTTAGGTGAGATGTTCCTAAATTAGCTCACCTAACTTTCCTAATTTTTCTCATCTACTTTTCCTAGATTTTCTCTTCCCTCTCTTTTATAAATATTAGGGAATTCTTTTATAATCTTTATCTTTTATCTTTTGCAACGAAGTGCTGCCCATTTTGAATAGCAAATACATGAAAGTTTGTGTTCATCTTTGTGTATATATTTTAATCAATAAAGAAGAAATTTGCATACCAGAGTTTGTGTTGGATCGATTATCTTTTGGATTTGATTAAGATTGGCAGTGATTAGTGTGTGAGATCTAAGGGCTTTGAATAAACCTATGTAAACTTTATGTTGCACTCTTTATTCAGATTTGTGATATTGTTTGGATAACTATTGGTGGATTATCTACAAGACTTTGTGCTTGTAATTGTTCATGTTATTTGTGGAATTGTTGTATCTAGAATAATTTGTGCTTCTAATACGATGCTTGTTAAGTATCTCAAGAATCCATTGGTGAAAAGCTATGAAATGACTTTGTGCCTTCGTGAGATTTTCTTTCTCATTTTATTATTTATTGTTATCATGCTAGTATCTCTAAGCTTTGCTATGACAAGATAGAGATACTGGAATTATTGTTTTATTTTTAGTTTAAAGTTGTATTGAATTAGAACTACCAACTGTGAAGCATTGTAAAACATATTCTCTTGAAAAAGAGAGAAGTATGAATGTGACACACCCCCATCTCGTAATTGTAGTGTACATTTTTGTGAATACTTAATTAGTTTTACTTAGTTTTTGTAAGTAGTAAGAAGGGCGCCTCCCCTTTCTGAGAGGAGAGATTACATCTCACACAGCTATGGTTGAAATCAAGGTTGTGTAATCTATTGAAAAGTGATTACATAATTTTCACCCAACAGTTTTTTGGTGACTTCGCTAGGGAATGAATCACACAATCCAAGCCTCACACTTTTGATTGAAGTGAATAAGATTTCTAGTATCTTATTGTGATCTTGTATATTGTTATTTTTCATGTCTATCTTGGTTAGATAGACATTTTGGCAAATAGAAGGTATACACGAGGATTGAGGGCTCAAGGAGTAGCAAATCCACTTTTTGAAGACTTGTTGCAACATAACTCTCCACCTACTCCATGAGTAAGGTCACCATTGAAACACACAACAAATTATCCTCCATGAAGGTTAAGATCTCCTCTTTCGAGTGAATTCTCTATTTTCCACAGAGTTCTAGTGCAAGTACCTATTGTGCAACCTATCATGGCCACACGACCTACAAGACCTTGGGGAAATGCTTTTGGTCCCCTCCGTTTGGATGCACCTCTACATGAACTTCCACGTGTTTTGAGAAAGCATCTTTCAAAGTTTCTAGGTGACAGCAAACAACATCTTGATGAGCACATTTCTGCCTTTTACATTGTTCGTGGTGTTCTCGTCATGGAGCATGAAGGCGTTGTTGTAAGAATGTTCATCGAATCTATACAAGGAGTTGTTGTTGAATGGTTCTATACTCTTCCAGTTGCTTCTATAAAAAATTGGAACACTCTTCGCACCAAGTTCAAGGAAAGGTTCAAACCTGCTAAAGACACACACACTTTATTGGCATAGATTACAACCATGCGGAAAGAGGCCCATGAATTCATGTGTGAGTTTGTGGATAAGTTTAATAAGTTGGTGACAAGAATCCAAAATGGGGTGAGACCAACCAATCATAATTTGAAGTGCTTCTTCATCAACAAACAACTCCCCAAAGTAGGTTTTTTCTTGTGTAGGGAAGCTCTCACCAATGTTGAAGCAACTCAACAATTAGCTACCAGTCTTGAAGATGACATGATCCTTGTTGGAGAAATAAGGATGAGTACCAACAACAACAAGATGCAAGCATCAAGATCTTCAACTTCTAATGTTAATGCTCCAAGTGCTAATTCTAATTTTGTTGATCCCATGGTTCAAAGGTTGGCAAATGAATCTTGGCTTTGAAAAAGCAAGTTTCCAACAACACCTACAAGGATGTCCCTAGAAGGAATTTTCCTAACTATTCTGGAAACATAAATTAGAATCGTCTTCCAACACCACAAGGAAGACTCAGACTTGAAGCTACACCTACCAATATTGCCATGGGATACTATGAGGCTAAACAAGATGATTATGCACATCTGGATTATCCCATGTAAGAAAGTGTTGATCTCTTTCAAGATGAAGAAATGGAATCAGCTGGTGACTCCAATATTGGATATTTGCAAATGGCGAATGAATCTGAGGAGGAGGAAATTGTGACAGATGCATATGTTGTTTTTACATGGAAACAACAAGATCAACTTGACCAAACTCAAGTTTTTGCTTCACGAGTAAAGGAGAAGCCACCAGTTACCATTTCCAAAAGAGGATCTCCTCTTCCTTGGAAACCAAAAAATGCAGCAAACAAACAAGTAAATGCTCCCCGTCCCCCTTCATCAGTTCTTGCCATTCCCAAAGCCAATCTCCTAGTTCTAAAAACCAGTGTGCCTTTTGTTAAACCTATCAGTGAAGTTACTAATCCACTTTACAAAATTCTATTAGAAATGTGTGCCTCAATCATCACAGGCTGTAACCTCTATTGGGGAAAATTCGGTGTGACATCCATCATGTCTAGCCGACTAGCAGTAGTAACCTTGTTGCAATTGTACAGGTTGTTGTGACCTTGCAGGAGTCTCACCGAACGCTTTTACTTTGGTGCCTATCACTATGATAGTTTATTCGTTATAACCTCTCACCACTCGAGATTTCTGGCCGACAGGCCATTCAATCAGATATTGGGGAGAGTCTTGGATATTCGCTATGATCTCTCAGCGATGTGTTAATGTCTCACCGACAGTGTTTGGTTTGAAGTCATTGGGGAAACTCTCGCCGGAAGGAATACTATCAGTAAGAAGTCTTATCGATGAGGGAATGTCACACCGACAATATTCTCTCAAGGTAACTCAAAGGGCTTTAGGAAGATGTCCCAGTGACCGATGAAGGTCTTCCCGACGGGGATGCACTTGGAGGCATCAGGGTAACACTAAGGGTTCGCTAAGAACTCTTAGCAATGGATAGAAGTCTTGCCGACTGTTCAGTGCTCGATGTAACATAAGGATCTCGATGAAAGGTCTCAACGAAGGACGATAGTCTTGCTGACTATTGAATACTTCGGAGTAACTGTTGAACATTAATGTAACCTCCTCACGATAGCGATAAGTCTCGTCGACTCTTGGATGCTTTGGTATAACATGAAGAGCTCAGTGGAAGGTCTTGGCAAAGAGTGATAGTCTTCCTGAAAGGAAAAGTGAAGTTGGTGAAACTTGAGGAGACTCGTTGTAACCTCTTGGCGAGCGGTAAGTCTTGCTGATAGAAAACTGAAGTCTTTGTGACTTGTGAGCATCGGTAAAATGTCTTGCCGATGGAGGAATCTCTTGCGGATAGAAACACAATGGATGTCGATGGATTCGGTATGACTCATGGCGTTCATTATATCGTCTTGCCTACTATTGGGACTTATGCCGATATCAACAATGAAGCCTTTGGGCATCGGGTAGACACGGTCAGTGTCTCACCGACATTCCAACACAGATTGAATCCTTTTGACCATTTGACCATCCTATGTGGAGTCTCGTGGACCAATCAGAGAAGCCGAATGGGAACCGTTGGAAGACAATCCATTGAGGCAGTTCTGTGAGGAAGTTCGATAGATAGGGAATGACATGAATACATTATGTAATTTTGTAGAGGTTCGGTTGGTTCGAAGAACATGTTGTGTGAACAGTTCGAATTGTATCAAAATGTTTTCCATTCTATAAAGATTGTAACTTGAAGGTTCCTGTACAAGATTGATCATTGTGAAAGCTGTTGTAATCTAGCATCAAAAAGATAAGTCAAAACTTTATATGTAATTGTTTGTTACTGTAATACAAAGTGACTTCTCTTGGTGTGGTGGATTTTTCTCCCATAAGGGTTTTCCCACGTAAATCTGGTGTTCATCTGTATATGTCTAATTCTCTGTTTCTGCTATTTACTTCAAAGTGCATCTTAATTGAACTATAAGTGAAAAATTAAAAGTATATTTGCATTCTACCCTTAGGTTTTGACGTTAGGAGAGTTGCTTCCACATCTAATTTTCCTTACAAGTGGTATCATAGCCTAGCCAGTTGTGTTATCCTTGTGGGTACGTTGGGTTTTTTGTGTCATTTCTGTTCAGTGGGAGTCCTGTAGAAGTTTGTCAATTTCTAATTACAGATTGAGATGGCTAGCACATCAAGAAAGAATGAAATAGAGAAGTTCAATGGCAGCAATTTTGAGTTGTGGAAACTCAAAATGGAGGATGTTTTAGTGGATCATGATATGTGGTTTGTTATGTCTGGAACTAAACCTATAGGCATGAAGCAAGAAGATTGGGACCTTGCAGATAGAAAGTCTAAGGGGCTGATAAGGCTCTGTTTGGTAGACTTCGTTCTTCTCAATGTGAATGAAGAGAAGACTACATCTTCCTTATGGAAGAGACTGGCATCTATTTATCACAGGAAGTCCTTGGTGAATAAACTATTCCTGAGGAAGAAGTTGTATTCTTTGAGAATGCAGGAAGGAGGGTTTGTAGCTAATCATTTGAACACATTCAACATGTTGATTACATAGTTAACATCTGTTGGTGTAAAGACTAAAGAAGAGGATCGTTGTATGCTATTATTGTGTTCTTTGCCAGACTCTTGGGATCATCTGGTGATGGCTATTGGGAGTACAAAATCCAGTTTCAAGATGGAAGATGTTGTTGGTTCTTTGCTATCAGAAGAGATGAGAAGGAAATATTCTGAGATGGCTAAGGAAGCTCTTGCTGTCAGACGAAGATTGAAAGAGAAAGGCAAGAAGAAGGACAAGAAATCAAAATCAAAATCAAAAGGGAGATCAAAGTCTCCTGGCAAGAAGTCCAAGGTGAAGTGTTGGAACTGTGGGCAACCTGGTCATGTCCGAAAGGATTGTAAAGAGGAGAAGAAGAAGAAGTATTCTTCCGACAATGACTCTTCTC
>VDFB02373682.1:0-42572 GCA_007258455.2 Sequoia sempervirens
ACCCTCTGATAGCATACTCAAGAAGTTTCTACTTAGAACATCCACCACCATTATAAACAAATAGGGAGATAGGGGGTCTCCTTGCCTTAAACCTTTCCCAGCATGAAAAAACCCAAAGAGAGAACCATTAACCAAAATAAATTATTTAACAGTAGTAACACATTCCATAATAAGATTGATCACAAATTGATTAAAACCAAACTGAGCAAGGACTTTAGGGACAAAATTCTAGATCACCTTATCATAAGCCTTGGAAATGTCAAGCTTAAGGGCCATACTAGCATAGTTGCATCTGTCCATTGAGTGAATTAGCTCATGTGTTGTGATGGTAGCATCAAGAATATGCCTACCAGGCACAAACCCTTTCTAGGTTGGGCTGATGATTTTATCTAGGAGAGGTTTAATTCGGTTGACCAAAATTTTGGAAAGAATTTTATAAAAATTATTCCTTAGGCTGATAGGGTGAAAGTCAGACATATGTTGGGGATCAACAATCTTAGGAATAAGAGCAATAAAAGTGTGATTTAGTTGCTTAAGAATCTTACCCGACTTGAAGAAGTCACGAGCAGCTAGAACAAGGTCCTCACCAACAATCTCCCAGAAGGTTTGAAAGAAAGCTGGAGGGAAACCATCAGGGCCAGGAGCTTTGTATGCCCCCATACTAAAAGTAGCCAGCTTAACTTCCTTGAGAGTGACAACTCTGAGAATCCCCACATTGTCAATCTAAGAGATTAAATTCAGAAGCAAGTCAAGCAGCAAACTATCAAGGGCTGGGTTAGGAGCTTCAATAGGATCCTCATAAGCTTTCAGAAAGTAGTCTACAACCACTAAACCAATAAGGGGAGGTGAGATGACTACCTCACCCTAAGCATTGTACAACTTATTTATCTGCTTCCTCTTCTTATGTTTAACAAATTAAATATGAAATGAGGTATTTCTATCTCCTTCACTTAGCCACTACACCCTAGATTTTTGTTTCCAGAAAATATCTTCTTTCTTTAGGATTAGTTCCCACTCACCCCGGATCACTTTGTCTTGGTTGCAAGTGGAGAGACAGATATCTCCTTCCTCCATTCTCTTTTGAATCATTTTCAACTTATCCCTAGTGATTAATATGTTAGTTTTAATGGATTCTTAGTTTAGTATTTCATTGCATGATCTTATTGGATTGATATTTAGTGGCTTAAATATGCTTTGAATCTTCATGGATCAAGTGTAATCATTCTATACTAAGTCGTCGATCACATTTTGGCGCTAGAAGGAGGGCATGAACTAATCAATCTGACAAATTTCTTGTTAAATATTCATTTTGCTTGTGTTTTCAGGTTTAGTGATGCAATTGAAGATTCATCAATGCGTTTGATGATGTGTCGCTATATAACAACCACTTGGGTTTTTTTTTAGGAACACATAATTAATTTAGCGATGCTTAATTGATTTTGTCACCACACATTTAAATAGCGACACTAAGCTAATTTTTCATCACGCCATAAATTTGTATTTAGTGACGCATTTGATGCCACTATTTATTGCAGAGTGGTGCTTTTGATTTTTTAATATAGTGACGCACTTTCAATATAACAATGCTATTGATGAAATTCAATGACGTAATTGATTTTAGCATTGCGATTTATTGGTACACAAAACTGAACCTGAATTTTGACATGTGTTTTAATTTTTTGACTTTATCTTATTGCTAGCATGTCACTGACTTCTCATTTTGGTTTTTAGGCTAACTAGTTTTTGCAGGTTTGGACAATAACATTCAAAGTGAAGGAGCATATCATTGTTTAATTTTATAATTGTAACAAGTTTTTCAACATTTATGGGGCAATTAGAACCCATTTACGATGCTTTATTTCACGTTTTAAGAACAAATTAGATTTCTTTTGGGTTTAAAATGAATGTTCAAATTGGTTAAAACTAAACCCTCACATCATTATGCTTGTTGGTTTAAAATTGAACAACACAATCTCAAAACTTCAAATTGGTGCTTAAAAAAAACTCATTTTGCTATGATGGATTAAAATGAACATGTGTCTGAATTGCTTGAGTATGCTTGTTGTGTGTATCCAATCCCCTTGTGCTTTGTGTGATCTTGGGTGAAGAGAAACATGCAAGTATACCTTTTCTTCTTGGAAGCGCTTATCCTCTCCCCTTGTTCCTTTTGGAAATCTTGGGTGATGAAAGGCATTTTACACTTCAAACATATTTTACATTTAGAGGGCCTATCTCCCAACTTGTGAGAGGGAACAACCCAAGTGGTACTTTCATTTAGGTCCACTATAGAAATAATTTGTGTGATGAAATTCATTAACCAACAGAGTGTAGTTACACTATATCGACGATCATCTCCTCTAGTATCCGTGTGATATGTCAAAACCCTTAGATATTTCTAAGGGCTAGGATGCCTCTTAATTGAGTAAAATCACCACATGTATAGCACTAGTTTATCCCGAAATTTTGAATTAGAAACCTTATTATTAGTGGCTCACCATTTCCTCTGAAGTGTATTTTGAGGTAGTGCATTGGAATAGCACCACTCCAAGAAGTTACTTACCATGTCTAGTTTTTGATTGAGGCAATAAAGAAAATGGGGAAGGGACTCCTTTGCTTGGCGTGTCAAGACGTTACATTTCCTTGAAATAGCCTATTTGTCCATTTCATCTTCACAAATTAATCATCTCTTAGGGGATGATGGTAAGCCTACTAAGAAATACACACCTATCTAGGATTGTTCATGCTTGTGAGTCAGTTTAACACTTGCTTGGTTCCAAAACAATTGCAAACAAACATCAACAAATCTTTTCCAAATTTCAAACTCTTTGGTCTAAGTATGGATACCCTTTGAAAAAACCTTGATATTGATGCTTTTCCTAATGATTTATTCTTAGAGACTTCTAAATATTTTGGTTTACATCTCAATCCATACTTCCCAAAGTTAACCTAGAAAACTATACCCCTAACTTCATCCTTTTCACAAAATGGACTTTGAGAAATTTATGATGTTTTTGAAATAGAAATTTAGTTTGAACTTAAGAAAGACAAAGTGTTTGTGGTAAAAAGAAACTCATTTAATCAAGATAAATTGACAAATTGAACCCCACATGACCATTTGGTTTCCAATCACTCTAGTTGAACAAACAAACGTTACACCCGTTATCATTCAACCAAACTTTGAACTAATTGAGGGAGAGCAAATGGATATAATTAGTAGTTTGAGAAGCTACACTTTTGAAACAAAGGAAACACCCATCCAGTGGAGAAATGCAGCATACATCTTAGATGAAAAAGAGGAACAAGTCGATATTGTGGCCAAATGGCCCATATTACCACCTCTTGCATAGTAATAAATATCCTCTTTTTCATAATCTTGTGCTTCTCCAAATGATCTCTCACAAAATCAAAATCCCCAAGAGAAGGTCTACATGTCATCATTTCAAACTTAGGCATCATAGTCAAAAATCTATCAAGATACACCTTGTGAGTCTTTACCGCAACAGGAACATTTTAGTAAGGAATTTTTATAGACACATTTCAATGAATGATCCAAACATGTATGCTCAATATGAACCCCTTGTTTAAGTCAACATTGGTATTTTTTATTGAGCACACTTTAGAGGTCTAGCATGCTTCTCACCACCTTGGTCTTATCTAAACAAAGGTTCACTCTAGGTCCACATTGGGTCAAACATCTTCATCCATCCTTCATCATATTTTCATCCTTCAATTCACCTATCTTTACAAACTTTAAACACACCAACACTTTTTTACTTAGACATCTATCAACCAAAATCCTAACTTAGCTACTTTGTATGTGAAATGGATCCTTTTCCATGCACCTAGTTAAGTTAGTTATCATATTTGGACTAGTTTATCTTGAAATTCGGAAGTCTACCCTAAATATTCACAAGTTCATTAACATCCTTTATCCAAACATCAAACAATCAAAATTAAGTCAAAAGTGTTGTCCCAAAACATTTGCAAAGATCACTCCCCACATCACTTGTCTTTTCATCTCCCATTATGATCATTGCTCCAAAAGGACTTAGAGTGTCCCTTTTACCAAGATTTGAGTCAACTAGAGAGTTTAAACATTACAAATCTCAACACAAATCTCCCATAGGTGACCCAAATTTTATGGTGAAGAAAATATCACAACACAAGAGAATCTGGAGAAAACCAAAGTCACATTCACCTGTGCCGCCAAAAATTGGACCCGCTACTTGACATGAGATTAAATTGGACTTAATGAGGCCCTAATCTAGTGTTGTGAGGCATTTTATGTGTCCACACTAGGTCTTGGACCCTTGCAAACCAAATAATATGTGTTTATTAACGTCTTGTAAATGTGTTGTAAAGTCTTGTAAAAAGATTTCACGCTTTTCTAGACTTAATTAACCCATTTCTTCCTAAATCCAATATTATAATTACATTATTTCATCAATATAGAAGGTTCTTAATGTAAAATTAATGACAAACTATTGTTGTAATGTGATTTATACATTCACATTGGTTTTTGTGTCCTTCTAGGCTATGTGGACCTAATCTTAGTGTTGTAAAGTGCATTTAATTTTGGGGACACTCCATTAGAGAAGTCTTCAAGTTAACTTCTAAAGCATTCAAGGAAGATTTTACATGTATTTTTGTAGACATCAAGATCAATCATCATTTCAAGGTAATTTATTCCATTGTTGCATGATTAGTTCCTTTATTTCATCAATTTGGTTTAATTACCTAAACGAGGTTTGACCAAGGCAAACCCCCATGCCTTAACAATCAATAATTTATCTTCTTGTGTTGTTTGTATGTATATTTATGTCCTTTGGAAGCTTAAGAATCATTGAAGTGCATTTCAGGAAGTCATTCAAAGATGCTTATCTTCATCATTCAAAGTCAAATCACATCAACATAAAGAGTCCTTTCAGGCCGAATACAATAATTTAGGAAGTAGACACCTATAGGAATCCAATTACAAGTAGCTCGAGTCAACCTTTTGAATATTCAAAATTCAAAAGTGGACTAATTCACCATGGGTGGTGAATGAGTCCCACTCTAGGGTCATTTTTTGGTTTTCTGCATTTTTGGATACCCTTTTGTTTGAAACAGGCTCTGGTTCAATTTTAGAAAACTGGAACTGATTTTCCCAGAGTGGCGAATGAGTCCCTCCAAGCCTAAAAATTAGCATCATTAGCATTTCAGCATTAATTTCCAGTCCTCATCCAAGTTTCAGGTGCACACTTTCAATCTGGTTTACTTCTCTTGCATATTTCTATTCATTTGTAGGTGATTTTGTAATACACAATATGTTTTCAAACAAGGCATAAATCTTAGCTTTGCATTCGTTCTTGTTCATTTTAATCAATCAATTACATTTGGTCAAGTTCATTTACATCATATCTCATTGCATACATCCTAATTTGAGTGTTACATAAGCATTTTGGACCTAAATATCTCTCTTTCTAGGTGAAAAATCTTAAGAAGAGAGCAAGTATTTTGGGTTCCTAAAATTTGTCACATCACCTCAAGTGATCCCAATCCTAAATAATTTGATCCAAGAAGTCAGGTTACCCCATCGCAACAACCCTCCTCCCCATCAAGACCATATGAGATAAAAGACATTATGGACAACCCATTTGAACTTACTAAGGAGGAAATCATAGAGTACAAAAAAGAACATCAAGCCTTAAAAAACGTAGCTCTAATTTCCCCATCATTTTTTGTGCAACCTTTAACACAAGGCTTGACTTCATCCACCATTCAAACAACTCCATTGCTAGGGCTAAATCAAACATCATTCCTAGTATTGCATCTAGTCTTGCTAATTACTTTGGCCACACTCTTCCATTTGAGAGCAACACACTTGTGGGTACCCTAAACACCAATCCCTCTCAAAACACCACTTGGACACCAACATTTAGCGCTCCTACCATTACCGAACACCCCTTGCATCAAAATAAACCACTTACACTTTATGAATCCATGACAACCTCAACATATTGAGGGCACCCATATTCATCCATCCCCACAAGTACCATAAGTGTTCCCAACATCACGCAAGGTAGTATAGGTCAAGTGTCTCAAATAGACCAACAAGGGCATGCCAATACCCTTACGCAAAGTCAACCCTAAATGCAAATAGGGAAATCTCTATCCAACCACCCCATTGGTTCATCTACACCATTGGTTTCACAAAACACATCCATCCCATCCATCATCAACCCAAATGAAAACAATCCCTTGGTCATGAACCCCATCAACCAAGGAAATACCTTGGCCAAATCCTTAACACAAGGAAATCCCCAAGACATCAGTCAAGGGAACCTTTTGAATCAATGGAATCAAGGTCCTAATGTGTCATCACCATCACAATACCTAATGGAACCATCATCATCTTTCCCTGTGGTCCCCCTTATCATGCAAAATCAAATGGGACCTCAAACTTACATTCCTTCATCCCAATCCACCATCTTGCAAGGAATGATAAACCAAGGGATCCCCCAACCTCTCATCAACAACCCACAACCTGCACAAAATATCAACACCCAAAACCCATCGCAGATGTCCCAACAACCAACTAATCCTACATTACAAGCACATGCATTAATTTACAGCAAGCACATCAGTCTTATCAACAAGCTATCTAACAACAACAAGCAACCCTAGTAGCATAACAATGACAACAATAATAGCAAACAACCCTAGCAACACAACAACAACAACACCAAGCAGCCCTAGTAGCACAATAAAATAAATGACAACAACAAGCATCCCTAGCAACACAACAAAAACAACAACAACAACAAGCAGCCCTAGTAGCACAACGACAACAACAAGCAACAAGCAACCCTAGTAGCATAACAATATCAGCAACAACAACAACATCAACAACAACAAGAAACCTTAGCAACACAGAAAACACAACAAGCCCTCATGGCGCAACAACAACAACAAGCCATCCAACAACAACAACAAAAACAACAAGTAGCCTTAGCAACCCAACAACAACAACAACAAGCAAAAAAAAGCAACCCTCATGACCTAACAACAACAACAAACCTTACTAGCTCAACACTATGCCCAACAACAACAACAAGAAGGTTCCTACTATAATCCTCAATAGAACATCATCAATACGAACATGTTAGGGACATATACGCCTCTACCAAAATCACCCTCACAATACCCCACACCTCCATACACACCATATAACACCCCATCATATCAAAATCCCATGTACAATCTATCTGCCATCTCACAATACGCAATGTATGTTCCTCCACCAAATCCACAAGATGATGTAACATCGCAACTTAAGGCATTAACCCAAGAAATGTAGGATCTCTGGATGGGAAAGATGAAGAAGCCCCATACATAGAACCTATGCCCATATCGATTTGATCAAAACATCACAATGGTACCATTCCCTCCCAGTTTTGAAGTCCCCAAATTCAATAAATACAAAGGGAGAGGAAGTCTCGTGGACCTTTTCAAAGAGTTTAATGTCATGTGTATGGAGGTTTCCTACAGTGAGTCCTATTTGATGTGCATCTTTCCACAGAACTTAAAAGACCCAACCATCGACTAGTTTTCTCAATTTCCTCTAGGTATCAAAACCTTCTAAGAAATCACCGATAAATTCATAGATCACTTCTCCTTTAATCTTGACATGGACGTAAGCCTAGAAGAGTTATATATTCTCAAACAGAATAAAGGAGAATATTTCACCAATTTTTTACAACAATGGAGGCAAAGGGCTAGTAAGAGCAAGTGGCCAATTCCCAATGAACAACAAGTGGGGATTATCATAGCAAATATAGATCTAGATCTATCCTTCCACTTGAAGATTTGCAGTGCATTACCTTTTATGACAAGCCTGTCCCTAGATCCCTTACCATTGAGAGAACTCTAATCTCACAGGGAAATACTCAAGCCTACAAAGACAACCACCCATCAAACGACAAGCCTCATGTTCGGGCTAAGAACAAGAACGTAACAAATAGCTAACGCTCAACCAACTATCCAAGAAAAAACACCATCCCAAAAGAATCATATCAATAACACTAAAATGCAACAAAGATGAACCCCCAACAAGAACAACTATCTAAAACGCAAGTACACACAGTTGTCAGAACCTATTGAGACTATCATGAAGAAATTGGTAGAGTCAAACTTGATTAACGCTTCCCAATTTTGAAAACTACCAAGAACCACAAGATAAAACACCCTAATACAACGAAAAAGATCTTTGTGACTTTCACAAAATCAAAGGACACAAAACATTGAACTGCATGAGGCTCAAAAATGTTATCCAAGATTTTATTAAAAACAGAGACATATCTGTTGAGGTACCAACCGACAATCAGGATCTTAAAATATATAAGAACCCTATGCCAAGTCATAGCAAAGGAAACAACACTAGAAAAGCTAAGGATTACACAAATGTACAACACACCTATTCCAATGTAGTCACTTCCTATGATAGTGTCATCATTGTCGTCACCATCAAAGAGCCTAGTGCAGAGTGTGGAGTTACCACATGATGTGGAAAAGTCACCATCCAAGGAGTCCCATCTCAATCTAGGGCACAACCTACTCTACCTACATCAAACCCTAGCAAGTACAATCTCCTAGATCAGCTTAAGAAGACCCCCGCACAGATTTATATCTTAGAACTATTGAGGCTATCCCCTGCATATAGGGAAATCATAGAGAAATCTTTATCTTCATCATCTGTCCTCGAGGATATTGACACAGAGTAGTTTCAAGCTATGGTAGGGAATATCACTAATCATCTTCTCACCTTCTTAGATCAAGACCTACCATCACAACCATCTCACAATCGTGCTTTTCACCTTGAGGTCATTATTTATAAGAACAAGGTTAAAAGAGTCTTAGTGGATGGAGGTGCTGGTTTAAACATTTGCACCCTTCAATTGATCAAAAACTTGGGTTATTCAAAAGATACTATTGAGAAAGCAAAGAGTATAGCCATTAGAGCATATGATGATCATGAGTGTGTATCACAAGGCATCATTGCACTACCCATCCAGGTAGGACCCGTCATTGCAGAAACTACGTGCCAAGTGTTAGACCTTGATCTCTCCTACAACATCATGCTTGGCCGACCATGGATCCATGCCCTAAAAGCAATAGCTTCGACCTATCATGAATGTGTAAAGTTTCCTTTTGAGGGCAATGAAGTTACCATCCATGGAGATCTTGAACCTTTTTACTACTGTAAAAACCTTGAGGCCAAGTTTTACAAGATACCCCAAATCCCTAGAAATGATGAAGGGCCTACACCATCTTCCTCATTTGTTGACCCATCATCCCTTGCATATACCTTATAAATGAAAATTCCCATTGTGCATAACATTCTCGATATCAAAGCAGTGATCCAAGATGATGCTTGTGGGAACTATAAACTAATGAAGGATACTTTTGTGTTGGGGGAGCTACCTATTTCTCCAAAATCTCATGGGAAACTTGCACATATCAATAAAGCCCCCAAAACAATCAAGATGGAAGATACCACATTCACCAAGTGGGGGGATTTGAACAAAGAAGATATCAATGAGGAGGATTTCTCTAAACCACTCTATTAGGATGAATGACCCATCCCTGCTCTTCCCATGGAAGATGAAAACAAAGGCTTGTAGCTAATGATGGGATGGGGCTATAACAAGAATGAGAAACTAGGAAAAAATTACAACGGTTTGCTAGAACCCATCGTTCCTGAGAAACATCCAAAGAATCTCGGCCTTGGATGTACCACTAGCAAGGTTACCCTTAAATGGTTTGAGGCTTCCTATTGGTTACCAACATCATGTGATACTACCCTAGACGACTTCCCCCTTGATGTTTCTAACCTATTTGAGAATAACTCTCTCTTCATGACATCCACAACATCCTTCACCCCGAGCAATCAACCAACTGAAATAAGCCTAGTATACCCACAACTCATTGGCTAGGACCAACAAGGACCATCGATTCTATATTTATTCAAAAATGATGAAGCAATCTCAAAATTCATGGGACTCCATGAAAATTTACCATGGGTAGATAGAAAAGTTGGTTTTGATATAGTGCTATACATAGGGGCATACTATGGGGAGACAATTGAATCCTTTAGTTGCAAAATTGATAACATGCAACTAACATGTAGATATTTGAGTGAAAACCACACTATGACACTTTCTAATCCTAAAATAGTAAAAAGAAAGGATGCATTATAGGGTGAAAACTTCTCTGAGGCACCTAAGGATGAGGGATTCAATCTCCCCCTTAGTGCAATGCATAGAGAGAATTCAACAGTTCTAGTAGAAAAGGCCACTCTAGTCAATGTGGGAACAAAAGAAACACCCAAAATCACTTTCTATGTCGAATCCTTGTTGGATGAAGAATAGAAAAACCTAGTAGCGTTCTTGAAAGATTGAAGAGCTAACTTTGCATGGCCATACATAGATATACCAGGGATCAATCCAGAAGTGGTTGTGTATCACTTAGCAGTCTATCCTGAAGCCAAACCAGTGAAGCAAAAATTAAGAAAGATGCACCCTAAGATAGCAATATTGGTGAAACTTGAGTTACAAAAGCTTCTTGACATCAGATTTATCGAACTGATAGATTATCCTGATTTGGTTTCCAACCTGGTACTAGTCTCTAAAGCCACTAGGGGCATCAAAATATACATGGATTTCACAAACGTAAACAAAGAATGCCTGAAGGATGATTTCCTTCTTCCTAGAATTAACATCATCATGGATTTAACAACTGGACATGAAATGCTATCACTCATGGATGGTTTTTCAAGCTATGATCAAATCATGATCTCCAAGGAGGATCAACACAAATATGCATTCACTTGTCCATGGGAACATATTGTTGGAACATGATTCCATTTGGGTTGAAGAATGCAGGAGAAAGCTATCAAAGAGAAATGACCCTTATCTTTCATGACATTTTCCAAAAAATAGTCGAAGACTATGTGGACGATATATTTTCCAAATCAAAGAAAAGGAGTGAGCACATAGAAGTCTCGGGACCCATCTTCAACAAGCTCGAAGAGTATAAGACCTACAAGTAAACCTGAAAAAGTGTCTTTGGGGTTACATCGGGGAAGCTTCTTTGATATATTGTATCATAGAGAGGGATAGAAATTGATCTAGAAAAATTCAAATCCATCTTAGACATGGAACCAACACAAACATTAAAACAAATGAGAGGGTTACAAAGAAGGTTGCAATCCATTAGAAGGTTCATAACATAGCTATCAGACAAGATCCACCCTTTCTCGCATATTCTCCATAAAGGAATAACTTACAAGTGGGATGAGAAGTGCAATAAAGCTTTCTAGTAGATCAAGGAATACCTATTGACACCTCCAGTGATCATGCCACCAATACCAAGCATACCATTGATCCTATATATCTCAACAACATTAGCAACACTAGGTGCTCTTCTAGCACAGTATGATGAAAACGGAAAGGAAAGAGCTATCTATTACATTAGCAGGACTTTGGTGGCCTATGAAATGAACTATTCATCCATTGAGAAAGCATGCTTAGTAGTGGGTTTTTTTCACAAAAGTTTAGACACTACATGTTGTCACATCAAATCAAGCTTATTGCAAAGATCAATCCATTGAAATACCTATTATACAAAGCAACTCTCACTAGGTGAATGGCCAAATAGGTAATGATCTTGCCTAAATTTTACATAAAGTAGAGTACATAGAGCAATCAAAGGACAAGTGATCACAGACCAACTAGAAGAAGCATGCTTAGCGGTGGGTTTTTTTCATCCATTGAGAAAGCATGCTTAGTGGTGGGTTTTGTTTCACAAAATTTTAGACACTACATGTCGCATCAAATCAAGCTTATTGCAAAGATCAATCCATTGAAATACCTATTATCCAAAGCAACTCTCACTAGGCGAATGGCCAAATGGGTAATGATCTTGCCTAAATTTTACATAGAGTACATAGAGCACAAGGCAATCAAAGGACAAGTGATCACAGACCAACTAGAAGAAGCACCTATCTATGTAGAGAACACTTTGATATGTAAATTCCCTAATGAATCAATATTCCTTCTCAATACAACAGATCAATGGAAGATGTACTTTTATGGATCATTCACCCAACATAGATTAAGGGCGGGTATCCTATTTATCAACCATCAAGGAGATTGCATTCCAAATTCATGCAAGTTATCGTTTCCATGTACTAACAACATTGTTGAGTATGAAGCTCTGATAATGGGTCTAAGGATAGCAATTCAATGACAGATACAAGAGATGAGAGTCTATGGAGACCCACAACTGGTTATCAACCAAGTCAATTATGACTACCAAACCAAGGATGATAAGCTTACTACTTACAAGAAGATGGTAGAGAATCTCAAGTACCTTTTGATTGATATAAATTTTGAGTAGATTCCTTACATGAACAACCGAGCAACAGATGCTATGGAAACAATTGGATCATTGTTAAACATGCCACACAACATCCTTCAATGTGAATTCTTGGTAGAAAAAATTCTTATACCAACTTTCAAAATCCCTGAATCTAAATTTGTGTGTGTCATCGTTGGTCCTAGATCCCTGTTGTATCATGATATATTCACCTACCTTAACAAAGGAACCATCCCATCCGATATCACCTCCAACCTTAAAAAGACCTTTGTTAAAAAGGAATCCCAATTCATGATCCTAGGTGATACCTTATACTATAGAAGCATCGAGGGTACATTATTATGATGTCTTAACCAAGAGGAAGCCTTGAATGCCTTAACAGAAGTACATGATAGCATATGTGGTTCCCATTCTAGTGGTATAACTTTAGCTAAGAAACTATTAAGGACGGGTACTATTGGCCAACCATGGAAAGAGAAGCCCATCAGTATGTGCAGAAGTGTGTCCAGTGTCAACAACATGGAGACCTTATCCATGCTCCATCTCAGGAGTTACAACCAATGGTCATACCTTGGCCTTTCTCATAGTAGGGGCTTGACCTCTTAGGAAAAATTACCCCCACCTCATCTATTGCCCACAAGTTCATCATAACAACCACTGAATACTTTACTAAGTGGGTTGAAGCCATTCCTATGACCTACATAACGGGGAATAAAATTTCCAAATTTATCCTGAATTACCTCATCTATCATTATGGTGTTCCACAAGCCCTTATCTTAGACAACGAAACACCCTTCAAGAATTAGGATGTGAAAGAGCTATGTCAATGATTCAACATCCAACATCGATTCTCTACCCCATAGTACCCCCAGGGCAATGGTCAAGCCAAGGCTACAAATAAGAACATTCTAAAAGTCCCAAAGAAAACAATCAATGAAGTTGGCCATGACTGGCATCTACAGTTAAATCTCATCCTCTAGGCCTATCAAACCAGTATTTGCACACCTACAAGTGCAACCCCGTTCTCCTTTTCTATGGATCAAAAGTCATCCTGCCTATTGAGGTCGATCTTCCATCACTGCGAGTGTCACTATAGAATCTGATCACTGATCAAGAATACAGAGTAGCTTGACTAAATGAGCTAGAATTATTGGATGAGCGTCATATTGATTCCCTTAATCACTTGCAAGTATACCAAAACCAACTAAAACAAAGCTATAACAAGAAGATCAAGTGTCGGTCTTTCTAGGTAGGGGATCTTTGTCTAAAGAAAAATTTGAAAAATATTCCAGATTAGGATAGTAAAGGAAAGTTTGAGCCTAATTGGTTAGGTGTCTTTTTCATCACAACAAACTATGGATCAGGAGCATATCAATTATCAACGCTTGAAGGTAAGCCCTTTCAGGAACCAACCAATAGCATGCATCTTAAAAAAAATTATGCCTAAGCTTGAAGGGTGTAAATCTGAAAATACAAAAAAAAAATAGAAAACACATCAAAAGTCCAAAAAAATAATAAAAAGGATTGAAAAAGTAAAGAAAAACAATCGTCTTATAGTGAAAACCACTTTGATGGTGCTTTGGGCAAGTACCTTGGTGAAAACCTGGCAAACAGGCACCTTGTGTAAATAAAGCACCTTCATCTATTTGTTGGCTTTTTATCCTATCATTCTTTGCATCACATCAATCCATCGCATAATTCACCCTATTTATTCCATCACCCATTTGCGTTTGTATCATAGCTTGATATTGTGAAGTATTGTATTCCCCTTTAGTACTACTTGGCATATTCCCAAGGTTTGTTTGTCCTACCTATCTTGAGGTAGTCTATTGCATAACACTAGGGGAAATTCGCTCTAAATCAGATCAGGTTCTTGTGTATCTTGAGGTTATTGGAAATATCATCGAAAATCCCAAAAACATTCATAAAACCTCATCAAAATATAAAAATACATGCAAAATAATCAAAAATCCTATACAACTAAAATCCAAAAAGTCAGAAAATTGTAAAGTCAAAATCCAAAACACCCAAAACACATCAAAATCCCTAAAAAAGTCAAAACATCAAAAATCCAAAAACAACACCATGTCAAATTGTGAGTCTCTGAGCTTGAATGTAGGCAAAGTCGTCATTTATGTGCCCTTGAGACACCCTAGGTCAGTCCTTTAGGAGTTTGTCATAATAAATTGACATTCCATCAACTATTCATTCCTCATAGGCAATAAGTCGAGGCAATTGAAGTACGTGGTCTCTACGTGTATAACGTAGGCAAGGCTAGTCTTTGATCAACCACCGAGGCCTCAAGGATAGTCTTTTAGGTTGGGTCCTTGGTTGAAAACTCAAAAATCCCAAAACATTCAAATATCAGAAAAGCCCCAAAACATTCAAAAATTTAGAAAATCCTAAAACATTGGAAAACTTAGAAAAATCCACAAACATTCACATAAACTTTCAAAAAGATCTTGAAGACAACCTCAAAACATTGCAAAAACATCAAAAACATTAAAATATTCCAAAAAACCCAATACCACTTATCTCATCTTGCTTTCACCTGCAATAACCTTCATCCATAATAAATCAAGTGTCATCTTCAACCTTTGGCAAAACAAATAGAAAGCAAGTATCGCAAGTCGTAAAGTGAGAACTTAAGTGTCAAAATCTAAAGTCTGGATCAAAGGTAAATGAGTCAGTGAAGTTTTTATTAGTGTCTTATCACACACCTCATCGCAATCAAAACATATGATCAACATGTTCTAGGATGAATCCTTTTTGCGATGGACATCAACATCAGAAATCACCTTAGCTATATTTAAATTGGAAAGAGATATAGATAATGCTAGATGTTTGTCTTTGATCTTTTCTTATGATTTATCTTAATGACCCATTCCGAGGACCTCTCGATGATGTGTCAATGATTTAGAGAGAAAGGAATGGGACATTGATCATTATCTTTCGTTTGTTGTGCTTGTGGGTATTCTTGTAAAATACTCTTGGCACATACTTGCTTAGTTGTGTGTAGGGAAGTTGTTTTGAGTAGATTGTTGACTATTGCGTATGCTTTGGTTTGATATTTTCTAAGCTTCTAACTTACATTTCTAACGAGGTTTTTGTATGTCAAGGTGTGAAAAATAAATATCCTATCTATTTGCAGAGTCAAAGTCCATTATTCTAGATACAACGTCGTCCTAGTTATTAATACCTTAATGCATCATGTCTATGTGTTATATAAAAAATAAGGAATGACATAAAATATCAATCCCAAGATATGAGCAAATCATCATCATCATTTCTCATCACCACATCTAATAAAGTCTTGGTTTATCATGGACTTTTTGGACTCTTTTTTGAATCAATCTTCAAAATCAATGGTCAATTCATCTTATATCTTCTATCTTCTTTCCACGCTAACCTGGTATCATGACAGTTAACAAAAACATCATGCATCCATCCTACATCCATAGATCATTAGCATACATACATTTTTCATTATCATAGCATCTCATAATAAAAGGAAAACATAATCCATTGCATCATCATTATCATTTAAGTTGTTTTCGGATAACATAGATTTGTTATTCTAAGCATCTTATTATTCTAGGCATAAGCATACATTGCATTATCATATCATAAGCATGAACATCTGCATTATCCATATATACATCCATATGCATACATCATCACATCATAAATTGCACACAAAATTACACAAATAGAAATGCATCCATCCATACATCCCGCATAAGTATATCATACCATAGCATCCATCCCATAACATATCATGAAAAGATATTGAAAAAGAAGATTACAAATCCATTGCATTGCATTTATCTCATAATATCGCATCTCATATATATCACATCATATTTCATCATCGCATATTGCATAAACATAAATAAAAGAAGTACATCCATTACATTGTATCCATACATAATCATAACACACAAGAATATAACATCACATCACACCATATGCATTCATACATTCATAAAAGCATGAAACAAAGCACATCACCTATCAAATCCAAACCATCTCATATATATATCAAAAAATGATGACGATCATGATACAATATTTGAATAAGTGTATGAATATCAAATCAAAACTGTAACATCCACGAGGCTATAAAAAATGAGCCCATGAATGTATATCTATATAAATAATTGGGAAATAATCAAAAAGTGTATACAAAAATGGCTAGCCTTGATGGATGCCCGACTCACCCCTAACTAATGGATGATCCTCAACTCTAGGTGGTGCTCCGCTGTGCTGTGAAAAAATAGGTTGTTTCATCACCTGAGGAACATCATGATGATAATGCATATGATAATAAGCAGCCTCAGTAACTATCTCTCTATATAACCGGGTAGACACGGTCCATCCCTGTGATGAAACCATCATTACCCCAAGCTGTTGCCTCCACCCAATCTCCTAGGCCAACTGTAGGTCTAGTTGTTTCCGCAACTGAACCACCTAATCTCTTTGAGCTATCATGGCTTGAAGCTATTGTTGTAGCTGATCTTGCACCACCTATAGTTGATCTCTCTCAGCTATAACATTCTGTATCCATGCTTGTAATTGGGAATTTGGTTGTATAGGTGGAGGGGGCAGTGGTGCCCCCATAACCTATCCATCATGCCCATCCTGATGCTCTAGGTCTTGGTAACCCTAATCTAGCTACTGTTGGTGCCCATCACCTAACACCTATGCCCTATCCTAATATTATTGTTGCCCTCGGCCTCAGCCCCCATCTCTACTGTCGTCTCTTCCACCATCTCAACCTCAGCCTCAGCCTTGGCCTCTTCCTCTGCCTCTACCTTGGCCTCTACCTCTACCTCTGGGGTATCCCCCCACTAGATCTATCAAGCAAGTACATGGCCTGAATCATGCATCATAAGCTAGGATCCTACTTGCATCTGGTATGCCCTAATCGTAAGCCTAGGGTTGTGCAACAAGCTATCTAAACCCATCGATCACCATAGCGGGGTCAATATTTTCTCCCCACTACACCTCCCTCTAGATCTAGAAAACACTGTAGTATAATCATCAGCGGGAAAATCTTGAACCTTTCCAAACTACTGAGCAATGCGGTCTAGAAGGTACTACTCTATCATACTATGCTCCCTCCCCTAGAGGTAGCGAGTCTATCAAGCAAAATCAAGTTGTTGATGATCATCATACCATGGTGGAGCCTGCAACCATGACCTCCGTATAAACATGATCATGTCATCAATGACATGAAGCCAATATGGTAAACCTATATGGCCCATGTGCTGGAGAGTCATCGACACCTAGTATTTGAAGATGACAGGCTCATCCTCGTGAATGTCGACCAAAACAACCAAGGGCCTCAATACTGCAATATGATCATATGCCTAGATATGGAGCAGTGTAACACCTACTTCGATGCTCCTGCCGTCACGGCAGATGGCCTTAGGCATGTCATGGTACAACGAAGCCAAAAGAACTGGACTCCAAGCATACATCACGAACCTCCTGATCATGCCCTCCCATGCCAATCCCCATCTAGGGCTGAAACCTCTGCCCCATCAATCTAGGGAAACAACTCCAAAGATCAATGCAATTACAAACAATCTGAAGATGAGCACTCGATCCCAATATACATCAAGGTCTATCTGTGAGATCACTAGAATGATCTAACGTTTGTGTAGAAGGGAGAGACATGCATCTCTCTCGATAACTAGGTCATATATGACATGCTTTCCATGGATAGGAAATTTCAATATACGCCACACATCCTCCAATGTAATGGTGGCCTCACCAGTAGGCAGGTGAAATGAAGAGGTCTCATTGTGCCACCTCTCAACTAGTGCCAGGTCAACATAGTAAGGTGGGTCCAAACCTTGGGTAGGAAAGCAATGAATCCTAAACCTAGCATACCCAACTGGTCCACCTCCAGGTCGTCAAAATCTCATAGCTACCAAAATTTTCAGAGCAATGCTCTCATGACATCAATGGGGGAGGATCCTCTTGCACGCGTCGTACACACAACATCAATTTACTAAAAAAGTTTTAAAATTATCAAAATTTGAGACTTTGCATCCAAAACATCAAAAGCATCACTGAAATCAATAGTGTCACTCTTTCAAAGGTGCATCTTTGTATTCATTTCAGTGGTGTGTCGTTAAATTGGTGATGTGCATCGCTACGCTCAATAGTGAATCAATATTTGCATGTGTCACTCTATTAAAAACTTGGGGTGCCTTGCTAAAAGCTATGTGTGTTGCCCACCGCTTTCAAGTGACACTGAATCTAAATAGCATGTGTGTTGTTATATTAACCTAGCAACTCCCTAATCAAATGTGTCGCCCAACCAAAAAATGCTGGTGCACCACTAGATAGAAGGTGCATCACTATAAAATCAATAGCAATGCTTCTAACACATCAATTGCGTCACTATATAGTGACGTACCTAGAAACCAAAATTTTCCTCCTATTAATTACACCTAAAAGTGAAAATTGAGATAGGTTTTGAGTCACATACTTGAGGTCTTGCATTTGCTCAGTGTTGGTCCTCTCGAACTATCTCCAAAAGGTGAAGAGGAAGTGCATAGTGAGACATTTTGCTAAGATATCAGAGCTCCAAATGCAAAATTCTCTAAGGGTTGAATGCACAAATGAATTGGAAGTGTCACCCTTCTCACTTATTTAAGCCTAAAAATTAAGGTTTTTTGCCCTAATTTAAGCCAAAAGCTAGGGTTTTGACCTATTTTACCTATTTCCACCCAATGCAACCTATTTTTAGTCATTTTTTTCATTTCTGATGCCATTTTTGGCATCTTGGGACCTGTCTTAGCATCTACACTAATATTTAACCTTTTTCAAGAAATCAACCCAAAATTCAAAAATTTTGCCCAATTTCTCAAGGGGGTAGGGAACCAACTTATTCCTTCACTGGGGCAATAGTGGGGCATCCAAAAATTAGAAAATTTTATTCTTTTATCTGAGTAGCAACTTTAATCCAAAAAAATGCCAGTCTTTGAACCAATGTAACAGGTACCTTGCTTCAAAGAGGGGAAAAATTTAGACACTTAAAAATGTCCTAAATGATATCATGCACTCAAATATGATATACTAACACCATTTTTTCCTAAAACCCATCCTCTTTTCACCTGATTAATTCAATTAGCCTAGCTATTTAATTAATTGCATCATTTTTTCATCTATTAACCTGATTGACCTAATTAAGTGAATTCATCTCCTTTCATGCTAAAATTTCATCCTATTAAATTGAATAACTCAAATTATTTAATTTAATCCCCTAAATTCCTCTTATTTAATTAAATAACCCTACGTTATCTAATTAAATAGCATATCACATCCCCCCTTTTCATTAAATATTTATTTAATGAATATCATTTAAATATCCTAATTTGCATAATTGAAAATTTATTTAATTATCAAATTACTAATTAAATCTAATCCTCCCACTTGTAAGGGAATATTCCTCCTTTGCACATTCCTCCAAAAAGGGAATATTACTTCTCCTTTGCACAATTAAATTTGGTTTCAATTAACTAAATATCTATTTTCCTCACCCATGAGAATATTCTCTTTCTTCACTCATTTGAAAAAAGGAATATTCCTTTTTCATAACAAACTTTCAACAAAGCTTCTTGTGCAAGTTTTGAAACTGTGTTTGTTTGGATGAATGTAAGCCCTTGATTAAATATCATCTTGCATCCTCAACCCTTGATGGGAATCCATGATCCATGCCTCCATCTTCCTTCCTTTTTGACTGTTGAAAAACTTTTTCAATCATAGCCCTTCATTTCTCATTTGTCCTCCTCTAAATAGGTTACTATTTGGAGACAAATGGATCCATATTTTAAGAGCAAACCCATGCTATTAAAATCACTTTCATCTTGCACTCATATTTCATGTTTTATAAGGTATTTTAGGTTAATTTCTTGCATCATATTATCTTAGCTTCTATTAATGGCTTCCATGGTAACATAGGTGCATCCATTTAGCATATTTTGAAATTAGGTTTTTTAATCTTTTGAGGTTAAACTCCGTTTAGAATAGCTTTGCATACACCCATATCAATCATCTTAGCATATATCATGTTGAAATAGCTTTCATCATGTTAATTTAGCTTTTAAATCATGTTTTCATACACATCTCTCAACAGTTTCATCGATTCTCTTCAATAGAATCAATTGAAACAAGCTCATGTATCCATGGGATTGGGAAAGGGTCACCATTCCACATCAATGTGACACCACTCCCCCAATAGGATAATTTTCAATGGATTAGAATAGGTGTTTATGAAGCTTTTGTATTTTAATATGTTAGTTTTAATGGATTCTTAGTTTAGTTTTGTATTGAATGATCTTATTGGACTAATATTTAGTGTCTTAAATATGCTTCAAATCCTCATGGATCAAGTGTAGTTAGCCTATACGAAGTCGTCAACTTCACATTAATGACTTGCACTCCCATGGGAATTTCCATATTGTCGATCCACATGTCATATAATTTACTATTGTTAAAATACAACTCGGTTCCTCACTATCCAAGTACTTCTCATGATTTTGCACCAAGGTTTTTCAAGCGTGGAATACAGTTTCTAGATGATATTTTCCCCTATCACCTTGTTGTGATAACTAAGATCCTTTATTCTCACTCCTCCTTGTTTTGTTGTCTTGGATATCATATCCCAATGAAGCAAAAAAAATCATTTCTTCATGTTTGGTCCCTCCCACAAAAATCATTTCATACTTCCTTTCATCACATTCTCTACCTTCTTCATTACTAGCAAATATGACATAACATACATAGGTAAAATTTCTAATACTACTTTTATCATTAGGATCCTTCCAGCCAAGGATATCCATATTCCTTTCCATGATTTTGCTTTGTTCAAACATTTCTCTATGATATCTCCCCATAGTTTTGTTCTATTTTCCCTATCGAATATTCCCCCCCCTAGATATTTAGATTGAAGTGTTTTGATTGTGAATCCCAACTCTTGAGAAATTCCTCTTTGCATTCCCTTTTTCATATTAAAATAGAACTTTTATTTTTCTTTATTTATACTTTGTCTCGAGCAGACAACATAAGAGTCCAAGGTATTCTTCATTGTTTCTTCCTCCCTTAGATTTGCTTCCCCAAACACCATGGTATCATTAGAAAATTGAACATGTGTTATCGACTAGATATTTCTTGCCACTACTACCCCTTTCCATCTCCCATCATCTTTCTTATCTCTTATTTTCCTTACCAAAGCTTCCACCATGATCACAAAGAGGAATGGAGATAACAAATCCCCTTGTCTCAAACTATTTGATGATTCAAAGTACCCACATAAAGAACCATTGATTAAAATTAAGAATCTAACCATAGATATACATTGATAGATCCAACCCAACCATTCTTCGTAGAATCCAAATCATCTTGAATTACTTCCAATAGAAACCTCCAACTTACATTCTCATTTTCCTTACTCACATCTAATTTTATCATCATACTTTTTTGCTTTGTCCCATTAATGGAATACATTTTTTCATTGGCAAGAATGATGCTATTTGTGATTTCCCTACCTGACATAAACCCATTTTGTTCTTCTGAAATAATCTAATTTAGTACTTTATTCAATATGTTGGCTAGAGCTTTCACAATTATTTTTTAGACAGTGTTACAAAAGAGATTTTCCTGTAATCTGAAAATGATTTGCATTCATTCTTATTTCGGATTAGTTATATCACTGTATTATTAATGTCTTAAATGAATCTCTTCAGGTTTTTCCCAGATGTCTTCTCCTACCATGTGCCAACACTTCTAGTAAAATATTTTCTAAAAGCCATTGAGCCCTTGGACCTTATCCAAGTGGAGCTAGAAGGCCACCGCTATGATTTATTCTTTTGTAAATAGTTTTGTGAGAATTTTATTATCAATATCTTTTACAATCTTTAGAACAATGTGAGTTACCTTTGAATTGTCCACTCTATCCAAGCCACCCTCTAGGGCCAGTATATACCTAAAGGATTCAACCACTACATTCTCTATGTCCTCTCTCTTTGACACCTTCCTCCCTTCGCTATATTTAATTTCACTGATCATGTTTATCAATCTTCAAGTGATTTCACCAAATTATGATCCCCTTTTGCTAGCCATGCCTCTCTTACTTTAGCTTTCTAGTATGTTTCCTCCTTTTCTAGCAGCTCTGCATGTTTTATCCTTAACTCTTTCTCCCTCTATAAATTGTCTTGGAACATTCCATGCTTTATAATTTTTCATTCAGTTATTCCATTTTTTATTCCACTCTTTCTTTCTCCCTAAAGATGTTTTTGAAGGAGTGTACATTCCATTATTTTAACCATTTTTTATATAGGCCATTTTAAATATGAAAATAAATCTTTTTGTTCTCATCCTCTTCAAAGCTTCCACCCACCATTCACCAGTGCACTTGATTGATTCTAGAGCTCCCATCCACATCTACTCGAATTTGAAATAGCTCCTACTTAGTGGAGAGGCCCTTGTTATTTCAAGAGCAACCGGTAGTGATTAGAGATAGCTGTGGGAAGTACCTTTGTTTCTATTATGTCAGATGAGTTGAGGAAATCACCAGATACCAAAAGATAATCCAATATTTCCACAATATTTGTGAAGCCTATTCTCTTGTTTGTCTAAGTATATATGTCTCATTCTTAGGCAGTATGTCCCCTAATCTATTTGTTTCTACAAAGTGCTTGAAGTCTTTGATTACTATGTTTTCAATTCTTATCCCCCCTCTCTTCTCCTCCAAGTTCAAAATAGCGATAGAGTATAATTTTATTTTCAAAAATTTCTAATTTGGAAGAGAGTGTACCCAAAAGATTCCTCTTCTCCTCTGCTTTAATCAAACCATATATATTGAAAATATGTTTTTTAGATAAAAAAAAAAAAGTGGCATGCCTCTACTAGCATCCAATTTCCCTTCTTCTCCATCTACTTTACTCCAATAGTGTCCAAGTTCCATAGTATGCATATCCCCCCCATAACACCTATTGAATCGCATAAGATCCCATTCTAGATCTTGTAGTGTTTAAGAAAAAAGGACACCTCCATTGCACCAATTTTTATTTCTTGTAATAGCACCAAGTTGACCAACATTTTTTTCAAATGGTGCCTAGTCATGTGCCTTTTGTTAGGCATATTTAAGCCCCTAACATTCCATGTGATGATCTTCATTTTTCTCCAAGTGAGGTGCTTCCCCCTTGGATCACAACATATATTCCTTGATGTTGGATAATCCTTTTTCAATTTATATTTCTTCACACTTCTATTTATTGGTCTTCCTTCCCTTTTTCCTTTCCACTACAATATTTTGGTTCATTATCTTTGATGCAGATTGGCGTATGCATCTAGGATCTATAATGTCTAATTCATTTAGATCTGAGCCCTCATCCTCTATCTATTTCTCTTCTTCCTCTTTGTCTCCTCCAATCCCCAAATCTAGCAAATCCCTAATGGCTTCCACTTGTTTCTCTTGGTTTTCTTCCTCTATCGATCTAACTGGTGGAAAAACCACTTCTGGGGTAGTTGCCACCATGCTTAGGCAAATGGTCCCCTCCTCCTCCAAGGCCTTCACTTCTTCACCATCCACTTCTTTCTTCCTCCATTCTTCTCTTGGTTTTTGAATTTTCTTCTTGGGGAAATCTACCTCATGTGTCTTCTACTCTTGCACTCCAAGCAAAAAAAAAATCATCTTCTATGATAGTCAACAAAGTCCATTCACTGAAGGGTGTATCTAGGTATAGCTCTACCTATATTGGAAAAATGTGTGCTACATGAATTCATGCATACAAATATGATCTGGAAAAATGTGTGCTTCATGAATTCATTAATTTCTACCACCATTCTCATACTGTCTCCTATTGCCCTTAATATTTTTTCAGTAAAAAATTCCAAGGGTGGATTGTATAATTTAATCTTGACTGGTTCCTATTGTGGAATATATGCTAGTAGATCAAAATTTGGTTCCCACTTCTGCATAGACAGTGTTGAGTCTACCAACTTCTAAAGACCCATTTCAACTATCTCCTCACATACTATTAATGCATTCAACATAAAAAAACTCTTTCAAAAAGAATCTTGGAGTGGAGCATGAAATCTAATTCTCTTCTATCCATTTCTCAATATGTTCTCTTTGAAATTTCTTCCTGAATCTACTGATTAGTCCACTCTCTAGCATGTTGTTGATCAACAATTTCCATGCTAAAATTGATTCTTATTTTCCTTCCTTTCATAGTTTCTGCTTTGAACTTTCCTTCTTCGATATTCTTCTCGCACTCATTGCTTTCAAATTTTTCCCTAGTCTGGATTCTAATTTTTTTTGAACTTGTGCTCTCTTTTTTTACATTTCCATACCTACAACTTTTATATATACATGTCAAACTCACAAATTAAAATTATATTTTTTGTTGAAATTACAAAATTGTAATAATAATATTTTAAGCAAATCAGACTATTTTAAATAATACATATATGACATCTGATAGAAAACTCTAATTGGATGTGGGTTCCTCTCTAAATATGTGTCAGCCTTGTATGTAAAGTGTTTCTTACACCATTCAACAACACCATGAGCTTAATTTATATGATCTCATTTATAATAATTTGATGCTTTCATAGAGTATGTTTGATGCAAGATCATACACCATCATGTTTTCCCTTTCCTTGTTCATTCTTAAATAAATTCCAAATGTGGTATATTTGCATGTTTTTTATTAAGTAGCATTTACAGGGTGTTCTACCCTTCACATAGAGCCACAAGGTCCAAAAGAGTTCAAGTTCAAAAAAGCATCAAAAAACACAAAGCCAAAAAATAGACACAACAGATCAACAACACACGGACAAACAATAGACCAACAGTAGACTACCTGGCATCTTCCCAGTTCTTAGACAGGAGATGGACAACATCATCTCTAACCCATTCCAAATGGTCTTCAGTCTTTTTCATGTCCATCTCATCCTTCATTACCGCCGACAAGGTACTCGTGACATAGTGAACCAGTTTAACCGTGAAGCGGGTCAAAACACAGAATTTTTTATCCAATTTCTCCAATATTTCCTTCAACACACAGAGCTCCTCCCTACCAACAGCAGTGTTGTCAGGATCAGCCTGCTCAACATCCAGTGGTTTTGAAGATTGAGAGGCCAAACCCTCCTTCTGAACTTTTCCCAAATCAAGGATGGAGCTAGGTCCTCTAGCATGCTCCTCCTCACCTTTCGACACCTCGTCAACCCTGCTATCTTTTCTATCTGACAGCTCCTCTTCCATATCCAAATATTTAACCTACACTTTTTTCCTGTTATTTTCCATCCTACCAGAGCGTTGAATGATAGCATCACAACCATCGTATCCCCCATAAATTCCTTGCTCACCACATTTTTTCCTTTGCTCGGAGGCTCCTTCAAGCTTTTACCTACTCCTTGCCTTTTTTTTAGGGCGGGCTTGCTGGTAGTCTTAGCGGGGGTTGATTTGAGTTCACACAGACTACCCTCCACACTAGTCTGGGCCGCTCCCTCGTTTCCTTTAAGATTTTTAGCAGCAGGTTTGGGTTTCAACGAGTCAGTAGGGACCAGGTGATTTTTCCTAACAAGGCCTTTGGATTCAATCAAAGATAATTTGGTCATTGAGGGGAGCTCAATCTCTTCAATGCAGACAACTAAGATGGGTTTTGGTGAACACAAAGCAAGATGGAAGTGGTAGAGCCTCAAAATGAGGCCCTAGTGGAGCAGCAGGGGAGGAGGGTCATTAGGATTCAGAGCAGCGGCCTCCACACATTTTTCAACAGAATTTTCAAGGTCCATAAGCAGGAAAAAATATTAATTGTGATGCACACCCATCTAATCGTACAAAATAGCCTTGATGATTTTAATTGTGATGCGCACCCATCTAATCATACAAAATGTTTCTTAATTTCCACACCTCTTCTTGCCAAGTCTTCATATAACTTGTTAAAGCAATGTTTTATAAAATGTGTGTCATGCTCTTTATCATCACTAATATAAAAATATTATTTCTTAATGACTCATTATAGATATGTATTATTAACACCATCCAAATCTAATTATACATGTTGATAAAATGCATGCACCATAATAGAGACATTATTTGAATAATAATATTGTGTTGAATCTCCTTTTGATGGGTAAAAGAGTATTTTTTTTATAAATTCAATTACTGATAAAAAAAATTCATGTGGGATAGTATCTCTCAACAACTAAAATATTTAGCTTTCTACTTAGAAAAAAATGCAAGTCTTATGTATGATTATATTAGTAAATGTTCTAGTAAGTAATTCTTCTTCTACATAACCTAACCTTGTAGATTCTTTCCCAATTTTTATTTGATATTTTATGTACTTGTAACTCTTGTAATTTACCATCTTCCTCATGTTAGTATCTTCATTTCTCAAAGGAAATTTAGTCAAATTTCAATATGTTTTTGATTAAATTTAAGCAAGGTTAGGGCCTTGATCCCGTACAATGAAAGACAACAAAATAGACTGGAGCAAACAACAACCAGTCAAGAATAGCTAAGATCCATAGAAACAACACACAAGATACAGACCCAAATATAGTTACATTTTTCTCAAACCCCTTAACATAATAAAAAAAACTATTAGCATCGACAAAACACCACAATAAAATAGCAATTAGCTCAATCCACAGTTGTTGCCAAAAATTAACCTTACCAAACAAACTATTAACCCATTCCCCATTGAAAAACCATGAAACAAACCAGAAAGAAATTCCATCACTGACAATTAACCAGATAATAGTATATAACAAGAGCGAAGAGTTAAAGTTTCAAGCCAAAAGGAGCCGATAATAGACTTAACAACCATATGTAGAATATAGTAGTTTTTAAACAAAAAGATCAAAAGGAGGCACCAATGCCTAATAACCAAGTCTCCATCTAGAAACATAAAAGAAGATTAAGATTCTTCAATTAAGCTCTAGTTCTCCTATAGATCTTCCACCATTTTTTCCAAGTTGTCCTTGAGCTCCATTTCCTTGGACTAATCCGCTTCATTCCTTTTTCCTTTTTTCCTTTGTTTTTTTTGAATTTTTCCTTGTCCAAAAATGGTTCCCATAACTATCCTTTTCATTATGTCATCCATAACCCTACACATATTCTTAATATCAACTTCCATCATTTGTATCCTCTCAGAACTATCGGCTTCCTCCATTTGTCTTTCAATTTTCTCCATCCTCACAATAAGAATTTCAATTTTAGGACACTTTTTTATTGTCTTTCTCCTTTGAGTTCTCCTAATCATGAAAGGTATGAGTGGGGATTTTTAAAAAATTTGTGTCCATAGGGATTACATAGGTAGTCTCTTTCCCATCTTCTTTTCTAGAATCTAACCCTTCTCCCACACCTTGCCCTTTGCCCCAATAATCCCGTTAAGGTATGCCTTGTGGATATTCCTCATCTTGGCTCCCCTATTGAAAAAGGTAAGAAACCCCTCTTTCATTGGGCCTCCGTCCCATCTCCCTTCCAAGGGTAAAAAGGTGGTGGAATGTTCCACTAGATACATAACCAATTTACCCATGTAGGATATTTCCCCCTACTATTAGCCTTGATTTGAAAATTAAGTCTCACGAAGATTTGGAAATCAAGCTTTGTTCTCTTAAACTTTTCTCTCTCAATAAACAAGAACCCAACAAAGGGTTGGTGCAAAGAGGGGTGGAAGGAGAGTTAACCAAAAATAAAGGTAAAAAATTAAAAGCCTCCAAGGTTTTTGTTGAGGAGAAATTTTTGGAGGAGTTAACCCAGTTTAATACTAGCACAAACCTCTATACTCTAATTGAGAAGAAATCCCAAACTATGGACTAGAAGGATAAGGGTAAGGGTAAGAAATAGGATATTAAAGGTATGACTATTTGAAGATCAACAAGACTAGCTATGATCTAGTAGCCTAACATGAAAGATATTGAAATATTCAATGACTCCCAATAGGAAGAGGTTATTTATGTTGATGAGGTAAATTCTATCGATAGTTCCCCTAAGGCTTCTCCTTCATGATTCAATGGTAAAAACCTATTCAATGAGATGAATTATCCTAATTTTGAACCTAAGGATGTGCTTGAGACCCCCCACATGGAAACTAAGGATTTCCCTAAATCCACCCATCTATATTGTGAACAAGGAATCCCTTAATCCCCTTACAATGGTTCAACAAAATTGTGAGTGTTATTTTTAAAAAACATTAGATGTGGAGAAGTTGAAACAAAGTTGGATGAGATGGAGAAAATAATGAAGGTCATGCACACAGGTTTTCCACCACCTTTTCAGCTCTATAGGGTATGGAACTAAAGAAACAAGGGGAAACTATTGATAAAATTTAGAAAATTACAAGGATTTGTATAATTTTCTTTCAGAATGTTGGGGATCTCCACCCCTTAAGTTCCAATTTAATTTTTTTGTTGTTTTTTATTATGTTTATGTTGAACTCTTATACTGTTATATATTACTAATGTGTTGGTTTTGACCTCTTTTGGTCCAATTTTTCTCTACCCTTGGGACTCCTTTTGTATAGGGCTCATGACCCTTTTTTCTTGCTTATATCATAATAAAAAAAATTACAACAATATCAATTTAAAAAAATGGTGAAGCTAAAACATTGATAAACACTCAATGTAATATATAAAATCATATCTATGCATCCAATAGCAAATATACCAAGGCATGCAAAAATGTGTGCATTAAACTTTGCATGCAAAAGCAATAGTACAAAACATGGAGATCTTGTGGCAATTGGTCAATTGTCAAAAAATTGCATATGGAATTTGATTATTTAGTACAATTTAATCTAAATGGAGGAAATATTGTATCATGTTCTTAAAAATAAATCTAAATTTTAAATATTCATGGCCACTTCTTGTATATCTAATATGAAGTGCAATTTATCTATTATGTTGTCAACTTAGTCAACTCAAATCAACTCAAATCAAAACATGATTACCTCTTGCAACATATCCATTTTTTTATCTACTTATTCTATTAATTTCTCAACAACTAATGCACATTGAGAGGTGACAATTCCCTTTATATATTTCTTACTATAAAATACCTTGTAAAGCTACAAATTGAAAAAAATAAGTACAAATTACCATCTCATAGTGAAACAAAAATAAAATATTCTTTACAAACAAACAATTATTAAAAACATAATTTAGTAAATTAGGTTCAAGTTACAAAAATAGTTCTAGGGCATTGAATACATGATTTTTCTATTGCAAAATGTAATGAGTATTATAAATCTAATCAACAATTTACTAGATAAGTGTTCCTAGAAGAAATTAGCCCTACCAAAGCATCACAAGTTTCAAAATACAATTTAATGTGCAACACACTTTGATTCCAACATCTTAATGTGGACTTCAACAATTCATATAACAAAAATTAAAATTTGATTGTTTATATATAGCGACTAATGTTTATAAATAACAACAATAAATTTCGATCACTAAGTGACAAAAGCAAGAGAAAAAGAGAAGGAAGAGCTCAGACATCCAACTTACCCTATAATACAAATCAACTTTAATAAATTTCTAAATAACTATTTAAGCTTGTAATATATAAATTTACATAGTCCAAATATTTACTGCAAACATGTTCTATTTTTGTTCTATTGCAAACAACCCATCCCAAACTATCCCCAACCATGGAGTCAAGGACTTAGTGACATTATGAACTAGAGAGGAAAGTTTGATTTTTCAACACAAAGTGACCTCGCAATAGTGTGTCCCACTTTTTGGTCAAAGTGCAACATTGAAATCAACATTTTAAACCATTTTTTCACTTTTGACACATATAGCAATAATGTGAACTAGTGGTTTTTAAGATTTTGTCTATAGATTATAATTTTATTTTATTTTTTAAATTAAGAAATAATTTGTGAGTGCTTTATCTAAATTTTAATAACTTAATTTTATAATTAACAATAATTTTAAAAAGTGACGTTACTTGCATAAAACATAATTTTATTTGTAAAAAGGATAAAATTATTTTATTTTTAACATAGATTTTAATACTAATATCTAGTGTACAAATATCTTTTCATAATTATTTTGTTGAATAATTTATTTTTTATAACTTTTTGAAGTGAGATTAACTATAATTTAGACATGGGTTAATCACATAACATATAATTTTTTTTAATATGCATCCAAATTCATTTATTTTGTTTGTTAAAATAAGAACATCAATATCTAATGAACAAATATTTTTCAAAAAATTTATTATCAATTTTACTATTTTTTATGTGTGAAAAATAGACCTTGATGATTATTGAAAAGCATATGTTCACTAAAAAATTGAAAACAAATATAATAATCAAATTAAATATATTCAAAATTATACTTGTTGGAATGCTTATTTTGAGTTCTACAATCTTACATATTATTCTATAATATTCATTCAATTTGTTGGTCCAAAAGTTGAAAGCATAAATTTTCAAATTAAATATATTCAAAAGTATACTTGTTGGAATGCTTATTTTCAGTTCTACAATCTTACATATTATTCTATAATATTCATTCAATTTGTTGGTCCAACCCAAAGTTGAAAACATAAATTTTGAAGAAAATCTCAAGTCAAAGGTGGAAATGTCACTTTTAAGATCTACATTCAATCTTGGAATGAAGATACCTTTGTTCGAATGTATTCAAGGACCTTCAAATAGAGATATGTCATTTCAAAAAATAAACTTTCAAAATGAAAATAATTTCCAAAAATAACAAAAAAAAAATTTCTGTTTGAAAGTCCCTTTTTATTCTTCTCATAATAATTTTGATACACAACATAATCAATGTATAGCAATGTATACCTGTATTCAATATCTAGATACATTTTTAAACATCCGGTCTAATAACAAGTAAGCCTTACGCCTAGCTCTGGACGTCCCGTTGATGCTAAGACCTAGCAATGCCACATAGCCGTCGCCTTCTCCAACATTTTTCACCTCATTGAGATATGCAGAATCCCTAGAGCATTGTAAGTAGATGATCGCCACAGCATTCTCTTTGCTGTGAGCAGAGCCATGTTCCATAAATTGGATAAGCAAAGGAAGTGCATCGGCATTCCGAATGGCTGTGGCGCCTTCCTCGTTCCTAGCTACAAGGGCTAGAATGGTCAATGCCTCGTCCGCCATGGACATGCCCTCTTCTTCCACATTCCTCATTAGGTCAAGCAAAACAGGCACCACGCCCGCTCGCACGCACTTTCCTCGGCTGCCTCGAGAAATGCACATATTGAAGAGCGCACAGGCCGCATCATTCTTGCCCCTCCAACTGCCATCACGTAGAAGCTCCACCAACGCGGGTATGGCACCAGATCCACCAATCACAATCTTATTATCTTCCACTGCAGATAAACTGAATAGAGCTGCCGCTGCATTCCCTCGAGCTGGCATGCTACCATTCTTTAGAACCTCTACCATGGGTTGCACAACTCCTCCTTCCACAATGATTTTCTTGTTTTCATTGAGAATCGACATATTCAACAACGTCGTTACTGCGTGCTCCTGTGTTTCTAAATCGGGGGTCATCATCAAAGAAATCAATGCCGGTATCACCTGCTCTTCCTGAGCAAGGTGAGCCCTATATGATGACCGCTTTCTGGTTAGAGCCCGGAGCGCCTGGGCAGCTTCTCTCTTCTGTGACTGACGCTCTCCGGAGAGTTTTCTTACCAATGCACTCAAATATTTACGATCCTGCTGCGTCATAACTTCACCATCGTTGTCATTGGCATTTGCATTATTGTTGGAATTGCTGAGAGAGGTTTCAAGTTGAAGCCCTTGCCAGTGGCACCATTGCTCGATCATCATTTGAACAAGACAATTTGGAGTCAATATCAAGTGCGGAAGAACCTCTTGCGTTTTGGGACATGTGCAGTGCCCTGACTCCAACCATGCTTCAATAAATGGCCTGTCATATGTCTATAAAATTAAATGTCAGGAGGTTAGAACTGTGAAAATCAGCTACACAGGACAATACGAAAAATTAAAACAAAGGCAACTATATCAACTAGTGACATGAACGAAAATATTGCTCTCAGTCCAAATATACAGCATGAAAGGGGATTAAAATTGAGAAGAATTATGAGAAGAATTTAAAATAGAGAAGTTGAATGGTTCTGAATCAGTTTTTTATGAATCAAATCTTGTTAAGTGCAAGGTTCAACCTTATAAATGATGAGATGGGGTTCGTGCCTCTATGATTTTGATGGAACAGACAGCCCATGGTCTTTGGCTTTCAACCTTAGATTTATACTCTCATACTGAATAGCTAAATAATTTTGTAGATACAATCAATAATTCACACAATTGAATTATAATATTGGAGTTGGTCTATATATTTCATCACTCCTTGCAATTAAAATCATTTTTTTGACAAAGTTACAAAGGTCGATTCTACTTATTAATGTTGGAAATGCTGGTAAAGGTAACAAAACAGACATGATCTGATTTTACTCTGGTTTACCTCCAACAATTCATCCCCATGACAAATTCACCTCTAAGAAAATTCACCACCAATAATTTCCTAATTGTATGTGCGATGAATTGTTCATGGTAAATTTTCCACGAAGATGAATTGTTGATGATAAATTACTAACGATGAATTTTTCTAACCTGATTAGAAAATGCAAATCAGCGGCAGAAATCTACATTCTAAACTTTCATAGAAAACAAGGCATGAAATCTAATTGCGAATTCTGAGCATCAGGTTAAAACAAATTACCTGCCCCGTGGCAAGCATGACGGGATCTCTCATAAGGTCTAATGATATGGGACATTGAAAAAAGTTGGGCACGGAAATGGAATCCAACTGTCCCGAAAAGGATTTAAATTTGGAGGGAGAGGTGGGGTGGGGCTTACGACATTTAATTTTCTTCAATGCCTGTGCCTTCTCACAGATCTCGTCATAAACTTCAGAGGTGCAATCCTCCTCGTCTTGGGTGACGAGAAGCAGTAGCTTCTTCAGTTCCCTTTTCACCTCTGAAATGCTCCGAAACATACATGCGTTAACATTAACGGAATTATTCGACTGTGACGATGGCTGTCTGTGCCTTCTATCCATACGATGGACTGCTGTCGTCATGGGATGTTATACTGCAAAGGGTAAGGAATTACCTGCCCAACACCACCTCCTCTTATGTTATTCTTCACCCTCAACAAATGCGATTCAATATACTAACATTTAAATAACCAATTCTTGCTCTAGGTTGCCCTTTCCTGTTTATTTTTCAGAGTCTCATGGTCAAATAGCAAAGACATTCAGAATTAACGGGGTAAGTGCCTGATAAACCCATAGTCAAGTAGGGTTCATTTGACATCCATCCAGAGATAGTCGGTGGTCTTCCTTTCCATGTATTTTCCTTCTGCTTATCATGTTGATTTCGTGTTTCTCCCACTGAAGAGGGAGTTGTCAAGATTTTTTGTGTGTCAACATCATCCAGCTCACCTATGTAGTACAAATTTCAAACTAGCGGTCATGGATGAAACAGAAGGATTTATTGGCATTCGGCATTCATACAGGTATAATGGTCGTCGATCTTCTTCCATGCATTTTCCACGCCCAAACTCGAAAAATAACAAAAACAGGGAACCGGATCTTCAAAACTAGGAAAAAAACTAAACTTGTAACCGCAATCATAGGGAATCATAAGGAACTGTCTAAAACGTTTTATTTACCAACAAATGTGCCATCAGTAATGTGGGTGAGGCCACCACATTGGTTCAAACTTTTGAACGTATCTTCAAAAAGAAATTGCCTAGCATCAAGTAATTGCGAGTCACTTCGCTTTCCCAATGACTGCTGAATCTATGCTAGATGACACAAAATATGGCGAACCCACTCTTCAGTAGGAGGAAACACTACAACCAAATATAAGCAGGAAGGAAAATACATGGAAGACGAACGTTCAGTAACGTCTATCCAGCACGCTGATGCATGTTTGATAGTATTTATTAATTAAGAGTCATTTCTATTCTGAATTTCAAATGTGCATTCATAATACAATGACAATAAATATCAGATTGTAAGAAATAAGTTATGTTTATAACCTTCATTCCATTATTAAAAATAAATAATATACTATGAAAAAGTTGAAGGAGAAAAATTTTAGCATCTTAAAACTTAATAAAATACGCTTATTGTTAGGTATCCTTTAAGCAATTAATAGGTATTTTTACACCACTAAGAATTGTCTATAGAGGTTCAAATTTCTCATCAAACATATTGTATGGGAGGGTCTAAATTTGAGAGCTAGTCTTGTCTATTAAACATATTTGTTGTGATGGTTACTTAATGGACTTTCAAATATTAAGAAATTTTATTTTAAATTATTTATTATAAAAAGTCTTGATTTGTTTTTGAAATATCTTCTTTCATACAATACGCTGTTCATAAAATTTTAATTGTATTTTACAACAAAAAATCTTAAATATATCATATGGCAATCAAATTTACCATGGGAATGGTCTACAAAATGGACTCAAACTCTTTGAAATGAATTTATACCTTATATATTAAGTTAGCATTTGCTAGAAAGCTATGTATGGGAAAGGAAGGGGCATGGATACCATACTTTACTCCCATAGAGGATAGGACACATTAGGCATTAGGATTAATTTGACAACCCTTAAATTTTAATATAGTTGTAGAGGAAAAATCGTCTCTATTTAAAATCATTTAAGTTAATTAAATACATGTAATTAAAAATGGGTCATCCCATAATAGTGAGTCTCAAACTTGGGACATTATTTTTTTCACTTTAGAGGGGACTATGAAATATGACACATTTGAACAAGGCTACCTTCATTCGAAGGATCAATGGCAAACACATTTGAACCAAGGTCACCTTCATTCAAACGTATTATTTTATTGATTTTGAAATAATAAAATAATACCTTTGAACGAAGGCATTATTTTATTATAAAAAAATAAAATTGAAATAACCAAATTCATTTTTCTTTCACATTTCACAATCTAGCATTAAGATTAAATTGATGCACAACATAGATGGCCATCACTCTTTAATATGTGAAAAGAAGCACACAATAGGGTTGGAACATGGGTCTCTAGGTGCATTTGTCCCGCCATTGTGCCATGTGGCTTTGAATGGAGGCATGTAGTTGTTGTCCCAGATCTACAAAGTTTTCACTTCTATGTTTTGATATTTTATAAAGTGCTTTTCAATATCAAATGTGATTTTTAATTGATATTCTAAAAAATAATTTAAAGGAAATCTTTAACTCTAAAAGATGAATTAGATACCCTATAACATTTTTTTGTTGGCTCTTTATTTTGGTTTCTTAAGAGTTGTTCCTTTTGTCACCTAACTGATTCGGGTTGTGCTAGCTCAACAATGTTCTATATGTGTGTTTGGATTGCTGCTACTTGGGTGTTGTAGGTAGATTTTGGTGGGTTTAAGGTCCCCATTAAAACCTAGTTTGTTGTGAGGGATTATGATCCCTGTTATTTGGTTGTAAGAGGGTTTTAGGTTCCCTTTTAAATTTGCTTTGGTTTCAAGATCCCTTGTAAAACTTGGTTGTTTTGGGTTTAAGGTTCCCTTCAAAACCTTTTTGGATTTGTGTAGATTTGGGTAGTTATGTTATTCATTTGGTGATTTGTTGCTGGTTCGCTACTGGTTGGCTATGTTGTTTTCACATGCAACTTGTTCTTCTTTGAGTGGGTTTCGGGTCTCCATTAAAACTCTGTTTGTAAATGGTTTCGTCCATTCAAAGCATATTGTAAAATGGTCTCTGGGTTCATTCAAAACTCCATTTTTCCCATATAATCCATATAATCAAAAAAAATTAACCATAAATGTCAAGTCAAAACCCTAATAGGTATTTTGAAACCATAAAGTATTCAATTAGAACCACTAAATAATTATTTTGAAACCATAAACAACTATTCTTTAACCATAAAATATCAAACTGAAACCTTTAAAAACTATTTTTTAATACTAAAATCTAAAATTAAAACCCCAAATAACTATTTTGAACCCTTAGAAAAATTAAACCTAAAATGTCAAATACAAACCCTAAACAACTATTTTGAAACTCTAAAATTTTTAATTGTAATGCTATACTACTATTTTTTAACCCTAATTGTCAAATTGAAACCCTAAAACATCAAATTGAAACCTTAAATAATTAATATAAACCCTAAAACATCTATTTGAAACCCTAGTTTCTAGAATATAAACCCTAAAATATATATTTTAAACCCTAGTTTCTATATTATAAACCCGACAAGGCCTATTTCAAACCCTAGTTTCTCAATTATAAATCCCAAAATATTCATGTCAAACCTTGGTTTCTAGATTATAACTCAAAATGTCTATATCAAACCATAACTTCTAAATTTTAAACCCTAATTTAGACATTTTAGGGTTCAAAAATAGGTATTATTGTAATAAAAAAATAAGAATGTCAATAAAATGCCACATCTAGTATTGAAAAATGCATGGTTTGAAATAGACATTTTAGGGCTTATAATTTAGAAGCAAGGGTTTCAAATAGACATTTTAGGGTTTATAATAGTTACTTAGGGTTTGAATTTTACATTTTATGGTTTACAATCTACAAACTAAAATAGATATTCCTAAATTATAAATTAGGTTTTTTAATTTAGAAATTATAATCTTGCTTATGTGTTGATTCAATGGGTTCTAATTATCCCCACCCATATGTTGAACAGTTGACATGAGTATTATATCAAGGTTACGAGCATTATCCCCTCTATACATATTGATATCCAAATTTTAGTATTAAGTCTTAGAACCTCATAAGTGGCTAAGCCTTGCTAAAATCCTTCCTTGTTTTCCTAGAGATATCAAAATTCAAAATCATGCTTTTATAAAAGGAAAACCTAAAATCATTCCCATTTTTTGTTGAAATAATCCTTGGTGATTAGCCTTTACATCTTCCTAGTTTCATTGGGCTATACCCTTATTCACCTATTCCAATCTTTGGTGATGACCTCGTGTGTCTTCTTTGCTACTTGCCTGGCTAGACCATGGAGAAATGTGTCAAAAAGTGAAATAAAATAATACAATTTGAAGATATAAAATACAAAGCTAAAAAAAATGAGTTGAAGGTCATATCAAATCTAAAATAATAAAAATGCCTTTGTCAAGCTTGAGGTCTCCTAGTGTAGAGTAGGAAAAGTGATCCTAGATCTAACTAGTATTAACTTCTTTACACTTGCCCTATACATTCAAACACAAAACCAACTAGGGTTGATGATTAGATAGTTGTGACAAGGGAGATCCAAACTCCTAGGGTTTGGTCCTTTTGAGTTGGAAATATTACAAATTTTATGTGTTTTAACAAGCCTATTTAACATAAACCCTAGATCTAAAAATGTATTTTATCACACAGATGAAAATAAAAAACTAATAGAACAAATATAGATCTACAAAGGAAATATAGAGAGGAATCTATGACTAAAATCTAGTCCTAAATTGTAGGGATAGAGGCATGGGCACCCTAGACTAGAGAGTCAACCTTTTTGGGATTTGAAAATCTTATATGTTGTGTTACAATTTGCATTATGTTTACTATGACTATTTGTTGACGAAAACTTGAGATATAACCTATACACATAAAAAGATAGGAAAAAGTTATGCTATTTAGGGACTTTCCTAATTCAAACCTCATTTTGGTGTTTCTACCTCCACATATAGAAAATGATGATGATCAAGAGGGCATGCCCTAGGTTGGCCAGAGGTCAAAACAATAATTCACTAAAATGACAAATGATAAATGGATAATATTACCTTAGGCATGAAACCCTTGTTGAAATGATGTTCACAACATAATTCACCACAAAAAGTTGATTGATGGATGCTTGGATTGCTTGAAGACCTGCAAGAATTTATTCCATAAAACAATAGATTGTTGTAGCTAACATGTAGAGGATAACTCATACATCTTCATAAAATGGCATGATTGATCATAGTAACTCCTTATTCCTAATTGCTTCCTTCTTCCTAATGTCTTGCAAACATGATCTTGGTTGATGAAAGTGTTGCAATAGTGTTGTTATTTTTTCTCTTGACTATATTTTAGGATGCTCAATTGTAATTCCAAAATTGTTAGGATTTCAAATGATGGATGACTTGTATTTATATGCATTTCTTTATTTCCTATACAATTAATTATCAAAAGCTGACAAATAAATTTGAATTTATAAATGTTAAAATTTTGACAATAACATATTCAAATTGGGGAAAAAATAGGTTGGATAGGGGTGCTAGCACCATTTTTGGGATTTTATGTCATTAAATAAATATTAAATAATAATCCCCTATTTAATTATGATTTTCTAAAGATAACCATAAAATGGGCAATTTAAGAGTACAATTGGGTCCAAGCACTAGGGGAGCTAAACCTAGTGTGAAATTTTCAAGGGTGAAAATTTATGATGCTACACCTAGTTATTCTCATATGCTTCCTACTCCTAATCCCCATTGGTATGTCCACTATGATCCATTCTATATGTATCCCTATGCTAGGACACCCTTATTCCCATTCTATTATTTCCCTTTACTTAAGAATAGGAAACCTTTAAAAACCCCCCCCTCGGAGGAGTCTATAAAATCTTCAGCAAATGCCAGCAATTTTTTTATTTTTGAAAAAATAATCCCCATTGGCGAATCTTTTGTAATCGCTAGAAGTCTGTGGAAAATCCTAGTGAATTGCAAATTTTTTAAAACCACTAAAATATTTTCATTAGCGATTAAAATCTATTATCAAACTAATAAAATATTTCCATTGGTGAATTAAACCTATTTTCAAACTAGAAAAAATAATTGTGTTGACGATTTTTTTTTTCAAACAAAAAAATAAAATTCATTAGCGAATTAAACCTATTTTCAAATGATTAAGAAAAAAACATTGGTGAATTAAACATAATATCAAACTAATAAAAAAATTCATTGGCCAATTAAATTTAGTGGCGAATCCACTACCGTTTGATGAATTTTCAATGGACGATTGTACTTGCATTTTGGAAGTATATCTCTCAAGCACTATATTTGTGAGTGGAAACCTTTGAAATAACACTACAACCATTAGATGTGGACATGTGGCAACATCAAGGGTCATCATCATGGTAATTAATCTAATGGGTTGGATTTTGGGGATGAGCGATAGAAGAACTTAAGTGGCGAAATATGCATGCATTAAGTTTTGTTTTCAAAGAGGTGCCTAAGAAAGAGCGTATTAGGACCAAGGCTTAAAAAACTTAAGAATTTTTACGAAGGATGTGGCACATCGATCTAGCCACATGATAGTTTGATGAATTTTGATTGGTGGCTTTAGTTGCATTTTGATATGTCTCAATTGCAGATTTGCGAATTAGAACCTCTCTGAAATGTAGTAGGAACCCTTAGATGTAGATGTGTGGTGAATCAAGGGTCATCATCATGGTAATGAACAGATGGGTTGGATTTTTAGTGATGAGCAATAGCATAAAGTTGTTTAAAGAGGACTACTTAGGAATTTATGGGTCAAGGCTTTAAAATTTAATAATGTTTTTTATCGGTGATGCTTTCTATTTTATTAATTATAAATCAAAAGATATAGATTCTATAAAATTCCACAACATCCAAAAACTACCAAAAAGCCAATCGGTACTTGTTTATTTATTAATTATAAAAGAAAGAATCACAGTTCTGCAAACTTAGCATCAAAAACTACCAAAAAAGTTAGACCTTGACTCAAAGCAGTATCGAACTTCCTAAACAACTACACCTTTGTAGCAGAGGCTAAAAACAAAATAGAAAACTACACTTTACGTTAACCATTATTACTCATTCTTCTTCGAAGACTCTCCCATCTCCAGCAACAATATCTCCTTTAACAGTTTTGGCTTCTTCCGCGGACGCAGTCCCGTCTTTTCGCGCATCTCCTCTCTGGAAACTTCTTTTAGATTTTCTATTGTTTCCTCTAATGCCATTAGCTCAACACAGATTTTAAGTGTTTTCCACCCACGCTCGACTCCTTCCCACCACTGGTCTTTAGTGCGACCCTCTGGTGATCTAATAAAGAGGTGATTTAAATCCGCAAGCTCCGGGCCCCCACCATCCATTCCTTCTATTTTTACCAACCCTACTCCTGGTATCGCCCGTTGCAGAATGCTTTCCATGTCCACTAAAAAATCTTTATGCACCAAAGTTTTCATTACTCTCCTCACCTCGTTCACCGGTTCTCCTAAGTCTAAACCCCAAGCCATGACCAACGAATAGATATCCATATTTGTTCTAAATCTATGTGTCAATTTTTCAAATCCATCCCCCAACATTATTTGAACTGCTTGCACCACCTGCTCTTCCTTGTAGAGAAATAAACCTTGCAGCCTTTGCACAGATGCTTTACCCACAAAGGGGTCCAACTTCCTCCGCGATGTCATGGTGAAACTAGCCTCCATTGCTTTTTTGTTTCACTAGCTTCCAACCTATCACCTGTCACCAAAAGGATACAATCCTATTATCCTTACACTCGAACTCGAAGAAGCATCGAGGGTGATAGGTGAATGTCATTATAACACCTCATTTCACCAGCCTTCTCCATAAATGCACCGTACGGTGTGCTTGTCACCTTTCCTATCTTAATTCACCAAAGTCAAGGTTTTGGTACCTTTCCTAACCTTACTACCTTAGTAACTTAGTTTCAAGTCTTTCTTGGTCGTCTTTGTAGTCGGAGGGTCGAAAGTTTCAAAAAATTTGAAACTTCATACTTTGGTTCTAAGGTTCCAAATTTTAGCGACCACGCGACATTATGGACCAAGACCGTTCGATGAATTTTTGATGGACAACTGTAGTTGCATTCCAAAAGTATATTTCTCAAGCACTAAATTTGCGAATGGAAACCTTTGGAATAACACTAGAACTGTTAGATGTGGACACATGGCTAGATCAAGGATCATCATCGTGGTAATGAATATGACGGGTTGGATTTTGGTGATGAGTGATAGAAGAACTTAAGTGGCAGAAATATGCACGTGCATTAAGTTTGTTTTAAAAGAGGGACGGCCTAGGAAGAACGTAGGACCAATGCTTAAAAACTTAAGAATGTTTTACACAAAGGATTTTACAAATCAATCTAACCATGACCATTTGATGATTTTTTTATGGATGGTTGTAGGTGCATTCTGCAAGTAAATCTCTGAAGCAATAGAGTTGCGAATTGAAACCTCTGGAATAACACTAGAACTGTTAGATGCGGACACGTGGCGAGATCAAGGCTCATTTCTCTCTTTTCAATGACTCGGCGTATTACATTTCATTTAATTGAAATTCTCAATCTTTTTGAAGAACATGTGGTAGTCGTACTGCTTGCGGCAATTAATGCCATATGTACATCTGAAGCGATTGATTGGACAAATCATGAGTCATAGCTTTAATGAAACAAGATTTGTAATGATTTCAAATTTTCATAATTCATATCGTTTGAGTGACACTGGAGTCTGGCGATTTTGACAGCTTGTCACTTGTCAACTTGAGGTATAGTTTGCGTGCAGCCAGATGTTAATCAAATTAAACATTTTAATTGTACATGTAAGGCTTGAGGTATAGTTTGCATGTGAGGCGTTAATCAAATTAAACATTTTAATTGTACATGTAAGGCTTAAGTTAATGTTACACAAATTGATTAAGTTGTTTTTTTGGTTTGCGCGAATCACCATTATGAATCATGAATATACGGTATGCGTAACCTCACAGTGCACACGTGACAGGTGTGAGGTGTACATAGGAACCAGGCTGGTAGTGGCACTATTGGCAACACTGTTGGACCAGATATAACTAAATAAGGATAGTGACTAGTGGGCACAACTAAAATCATTCATTGAAGGCTAAAGACCTTACTATTGAGTGCAATGTTCAAATTGTCATAAGGGTTTTCATTTTGTAGGGTTAATAAGGATTCAGGAAGAAGATCATGTGGCATTATTAGGGATACTCCAAATTCTCCTGCCTACAGTTATGTAGTCACAGAGTCAACGACCAATTTCATTCAAGCTTCAAGTTTAGAATGGGTGGAATTGGAAAGAAGTTGATTTGGTTCACTTGACTTCTCAGTCAGGTTTTGAACTAGGAGAGGTGCTCTGATGGGCATAAC
>VDFB02373684.1:0-62756 GCA_007258455.2 Sequoia sempervirens
AAAAGAGATCTTTCAAATCAAAGGAAAAGTCGAAGGTGAGGGTGGTCGGGAGGAAGTATTAAAAGGGCAACTGGTGAGAGCATAGAACGATATGGCATCCATTTGCAGCAAAGCATGAGAGCCCTTAACCATTAAAGGGGTTGCTGGAGAGTGTAGGATGATATGGCATCCATTTGCAAGGAAGCGGGACAATCATTAACCATTAAATTGGATGGACACAAGTTTGTTTGGGACAGGTGTAGGCTATGGACATCCATCAAAGCATAAAGGATAGAGGAATTTCACTTCACATTCAATTTCTCTCTGATAAGCAAACTGAACTCCACATTCAAGAGGAGATCCTCCCATTTATTTCCACCCCATAGTGGGTTTAAGTGTCTCCAACAACTCTCTCTAATCAATGTGACTCAAACTTAAATCCAAAATGTCGTTTTCAGAGGTATTTTAAGGTGCAAGGTGTGGCTGATGTAGAAGGCAATGCTATATTTATTTGTTTTTTTATGGTGATGGTGTTGTTGTAATAACCACCTTTTTGGATGTTATTGATATTTTTTTTAATTTCATTATATCTTTAATATTTTCTTGATCAATCAAGCAATTTCTTTTCAATTAGAAGAGCTAGCTTCATAACAATAATCTATCATAATGAGGGTAGTAGCTCTACACCCCAATGTGCAATCTTACAATAAATAAAATAAGCTCACATAACAAGACAAATTCTTAGACCCAAACCTAATTGAGGGTTCATTTGAGATGGCCCTACCTACTATTTTTTTTGGGAATAAGAGGTGAAATAGTTCACATACTAAAATAGAAAGACTTTATACACACCATTGGAATGAGATCTCCACCCATCAATTGAGTTTATTCTTCTAATTTAATCCACATATAATAGTATGATATATAATGCATTACAATTAAATGTTTGTTCCACTCTAACATAAGTGTACAAAAATGCACTAATTTGTCTAGCGACCAACTCATATGTACATCACATTTACACAAATGTTTAACTCATGCACACAAAACATGTAGACAATGTGATTAACTCGTGCATATCACAAATACACAATGAGACTAACTCATGGATACATCACATATACATAGCAACCAACTAGTGAAAAAGGATATGGTTTCAACTTTACTACAAGCATCTTCCCCATTGTCTAGTTCAATAGCATACAAGCCCTTAAGTACACCTTAGCTAAAAGGGAATATATATGCATCCCATGTTGCACCACAGGACCCATCATTTTTTCTTGAGATCAATGCTTGTTATGATGACAAGACAAGCATCCCATACCACCTGTCATCATCAACAAGGTCACAAGTGTAACAACATACATCACATAAGGCCATTAATAAGGTTTATATAGCCCACTAAGCATCCAATTTATCTTATAACTGAATAAACATAATCAGGATGCCATATGATTTTACCTCATCTAAGACTAGTGTCTATGTTATCAATCACCTAGACTAATTTTACAATCAGAACCTTGGGAACCATAGCATAGGTAGACAACACATTGGAAGCATATACATTTTTTCTAATACACCAATGCCAATATTAAACTATTGAGATAGGTAGACCCTAACATCCATCACTTGCATATCACTAATAAAAACATATTTAAAACATAAAATTAGTTAGCTCTTGGCATATATCACCTACATGCTACCGGTAAAGTTAGCTAACCCTATGATATGACTAAATACTTTTTAAACCTAAGGGTTTAAACATGTGATCCTAAGGGTTTACACCCTAGTCTAGTTAATTTGGTTTACATTAGCCCAAAGGGATCCATTAAAATATACAAGCCCAAACTCATGGATTGGTCTTGGTGGTATTGTTTGAAGATGTGCTTACTATCAAGCTTTTTTGGTCAACAACTACTGACTAAGTAATTGTAGGATTATTTAAGCATATGTGTTAGTCATCTATGTGGAGAATTCTAGCAAGAAGTGAAATTTGGAAAATTCTTGCGATGGAATAGTCATGTGGTTGTATGACCATTGATGTTCTGCAAGGGGTTAAAGTGTTGAGCTAATTTATATTTTAGGATAATGACTCATGATTACATCTAGTTTTTGGTGAATATGGAATAGGTTGATGTAAAAATTGTGTCTAATAAAGTGATGATACTACAAAGAGTGTTAAGGTGGTACACAAGTTTGTAAATCAATAAATGTAAAAGGAGATTCATTGTAGTTGTATTATGTATTGCAATATTAATATCGATGTCAAATCTCTTTTACTAGTGGGCATTTTCCCAAAATGGGCTCCCACGTAAATTCTATGATTTCATGTTTTTCATAATACTTAATAATTGAATGTAAAGATAGCATAATTATAATTTGGATCACATATTTTTAAGGTTGTATAGATTAATTATTTGCCATATTAGGGATTAAATTCCTAACAATGGTGTTTTAGCTCTATTGTTTGGGCTAGGGCCAAGTCATGTGGTGTAATAGTCATATGTGTTTGATGGTTGAAACCCTCTAACAATTTTGTGTCAAAGGTTTATTCAATGGAAGGAAAGGGACTCTTCGTGTTGTACATGTATATCTAGTTAGAGTGGAAGCCTTTGGAAGATTCTATGAGAATATAGGTAATGTGTTATTGAATTCATGATTAGCACATCAAGATTTGAGATTGAGCAATTCAATGGATATAATTTTGGGCTATGGAAGTTTAAAGTTGAGATTCTCTTAGGTCAACCTCTATAAATGATGAACTTTATAGTCATACCAATTCTTGAAAACAGCAATCGTTAGTCATGCAAATGCTATAGAATGATTACATAAATCTATTTTATGTTTAGTGCTCCAACGTAAGGGTTCCTAACATGTTTTTGTTAATGACATAATCGAATAAGCTTCAATTATATTGGATATGAAGAAATGATCAAAGAAATACAATAATAAAATACAAGGATAGTAAGAAATCACACAAATGTGTGTTTAGTTGGCCCTACGTAGGAAAGGAATGGGTGGAAGCCTGTCAAAGTTTGAATTTGAATTTAAAAATTTTAAGTGTCAAATCTGCAACCTTGCACTTTGAGTTACGAAAACACTAAAATTAGTATAGATAATAAATATATGAGAATGAGTGTATGAGTAAGCATAATAGATATATAATTGAAGTAAATATATCAAAATGTGAGTACATAAATAAAGTGGAACATAAATACTTTAAAATGTATAGAAATAATTAAATAAAGATATGAGAGAATGTTCAACTTCACATCAAATTATATCATTTACAATATATAAATATCAAACTATTCTCTCAAAATAAACACACAATTAAATTTTAAAAATAACAAACAAATTTTACTATTACAACAAATATGTGTATGAGTTTTATGCATTGTGTTTCTGAAGCAAAGGAGGAAAGTAAAGAGGGAAACTTGTAATATTGTGGTGGATAGAAAAAGCGAGAATGAAGTCGATGATGGCCTGATCTTAGTGGACGTCATAGTGCGGTTTTTAGCAGTGAGAGAGAACAAGAGCCCGAAGAGTAGATAAATGCATTGATAAGTACAAGCAGCAAAAAGAGATGCATCATTTAATGTACATCTAATTGTATTTCTCCATGAAGTACAAGGTCGTTAGACCATTATAGTATGTCTAAAAAGGGTGTTATTTGAAGGGTATATGGAAATGGACAATGATGAAGATTAGATTATAGTTCAATTGGTTAATACAATTAGTGAAGATGATGGTATGTCATATAAAAATTATTTATCAAGGTTAAACTCTTACAAATGTGTTCAGATTAAGTTCTACACTTTTCTGATTTTGACAGATGGGATTGATGCACATGACTACTTAGTCAGAGGATGACTTTTGGTTTAGATGTATACTTACTTATATTATTGTAATATACTATCTAAAGGTAGAGATGCCAACATCTATGTAATCTAGTTGTTTCCATTAAAAAATATTAGTAGATACCAATGGTGAAATGTCAATAGAAGAAAAGATGTTCTCCACCCAACGAACAAGACATCATCAAGCCCTTGTAAAAGCTCTAGCCATCACCCAAACAAAGAGGATCATGGAGTATGAGAGACAAGTGAATTGTATAAAAAAGTGTTACATGTACATGTATTTCCTCGCCCTAACAATAGCCCATCTAGCTTGGTTGGTAGAGCACAAGGGTGTAGTTATGGGTTTGAGCCCCATGGTGGATGATTTCCATGAGCATTATTGTTTTCAAACATAACAAAAAAAACTTATTAAGTTTCACAACATTTTCAAAAAAATAAAAAATTATGTTTAAGATCAATGGAAAGTTATTATTTGAATTTTATGGTGTGACCTATTTTTTAGTAGAATTACTAAAGAAGATTTTTAGCAACAAAGATAATTTATGGGATATTAAATCTTGTTATTTTAGTTTTTTGAATTTTTAATCTTGAGTTGTTAATTTTTAATGCACTAGAGAAGTTGGTTTTAGAATAGATTTTTCAATGTCTATGAGACTAAAGATAGCTTACAGAACAACAAAACTTATCATTTTAGCTTTCTAAATTGTTGATCTTCTACTATTTAATTTGGTATTAGACTCTTCTATTTTTTCTATATCTAAAATTACTTGTGTAAACTTTGTACTTTATTTTATGTTAATCATCTAACATCCTGAAGTAATTTGGAAAAACATAGAATCCTAACATTAAGACTATAATTGTGCTTGATATTTTCGAACATTGTATGGACCCAATGATTCATAGTATAGATTTAATATTCTAATCATTAATTATTGACATGGTTGAGTAAATGAAATTTATGAAATAAATGGGTTGTTTTGATTTACAACTTGGTTGTATCTATACATGTATATTATATTGTTTGGACTAACTAGATATTGATGTTTCATGATGATCTATGTTTGAGAATTAAATTAATTTTGCAAGTGCTCTAAGTGCAACAAAAGCAGACCTAACAACCTATCTCAAGAACAACCCCGAAGCCTTGTAATCATACCTTGCAATTAGGAGGTTGAATCACCCTAAACAAATCATCTGACTATGAGTTTCCCATCAATTGCCAATAATTTCCTTGATTGATAGTTGGTCACTCCATGCCAGTCAAATAGTTAATTTAATCTCTCCCCTCCAAATACTCACACTAGAGATTATATTATAACCAAAAGAATAAATAAAAAGAAAATCAAAATCAAAATAATATAAAAAATAAAAAGCATGAGAAATGAAAACAAAAAGAAAAAGAAATAAATTTCAAAAAGAAAATAAAAAAGAAGTATGGTCATGGTGTTTTCACCAAATGACCTCAACAAGAAAAAGAAGAAAAGGCATTAATGGCAAATTTCCTTCCCTCTTACAACTAGAGACAACCTACATTGATTGAGTATTATGCAAGAGAGGCGAAAGGGGTGTTTATGTCATTAAGAAGGCTCAGCGACCCTCCCCTGAAGGAAAAAACTTATAGGTCGAAGGTCAACCTAGCATGTAAGACCAAACCTTCCACCCACTACCTCATTAAAAGGAGTGATATGGGTAGAAAAATGGAGAGGGAATTCAAATATGTTGAGAGAGAAAGAAAAATAAAAGGAGAAAGGCAGTGGTTAGTGTGTGTGTGAGAGAGAGAGAGAGAAATAGGAGAATGCATAATAGAATCATGTGAGGGAAAGAATAGAAGGAAAAACGTGAGGAAAAAAGGCAGAGAACGTATGGGATAAGGGGGTTGGCCAACTATTAGCCAAGCAAAGTTGAGGCAGATTGCAAGTGCGAACAAGAGCTAGGTGTGATAGTTTGGGGGCAAGTTTAGTTGAGATAATCAACCAAAACGGTTCATTGTTTCCCTTGGTTTAATCCCTTGCTAATAGTTGTCTTAAATTTATTTTATGTGGTGCCTAATAACATCGTTTCTTATTATTTTGCTGATATTTTTAGTGATAAAATAAATTCCAAATAGTTCAAGAGTAAGGACTATAATACTTTTTATCATGGGATTCCAAATATTTTTAAAGTTGTGAAATATTTTCAAAGTCTTGGAATTCACACTAAAAAACTAAAAATAAAAAATAAACATTTTCCTGATTCAATTGCTCACACTGAAGATGAAGTTAATCTTTAATTGAGCTAAGAAATATTTTTGATCTTCTATTATTCACCCTTTCATGGAAGTTGAGTTGTACTCCCTTTATACACTAAGGAGGTGAATTTAATAATTTTATGCCAAATAGATTTTTAAGAATATATTAGATTTTGAAAAAAAATTAACATAGTAGATTATATATTGTTTATATGAAGGTTATAACATTATCATATAATTGAAAAATATTTACTAACATCAATTTTTTTAATTAAATATAAACATCTTTCATAAAAATTACTTAACATATATATTTAATTCAAATGATATCTCATTTAAAATTTAATTAATCAAAAGATAGAATTAATGCTACCCACAAGAAGTCTCACCTCTTAAACCCAAGAGTTTAGTCAAACCCGAGACCAATGGGGAGCAAACCCACTGCCCAAGCCAACTCTCTACCCATGTGAGCTAGTTTTTATTATTATTTTTACTTCTTTATTTTTCTATTACTTTTTAAATCATTTTGTTATTGTTTTCTTAATTTTGTTTTTGTTTGTTTTGGTTTTGAATGATAATAATTACTCTACATTATATATATAAATATTTAAATGATATTGTCCAAAAGATTTTCAGTTTTTATTATCCATTCACATCATTAGATCCTCTTTATTACCATTGTAAATTATACCTCTAAATATAATGATTTAAAATATATATGTATATTAGACATCCCTCCCTTATTTCATTTATTTAGATAAATTTAAAAAACAAATCAAGATTTTAAGAACCATAGTTCTTGTCTTACAAATCTTTATTGTCCCATTCCTCATACATCTCTATTAATTTGGCCTTCTTTCTTTGTTTTGGAACTCGTGAGTTAAAGTACCATTATAATCTTCTTAATCTTAATATTTCACTTTTTTGAACATTTATTTAAATTTAAATAGTCAATCTTAAAAGATATTCAATCCATTTTTTAAAAAAATTATCAGACTATTTTATGGAAATTTTTATAACTATTTTAACTTTAAATATATAATTATTTTTTAACAATTTATTAAATTGTTTAATTTTTTAAATAAAAATATTATTTTATAAATATAAATTGTATTATATTATTTAAATATTGAATCATTATGAAATTGATTTTATTAAATTTTGCCCAAGTGCAGTTTAAATATGTACAAAATCAAGAAACTATTTAAATGAGCAAAATCAAAGCACACTTATAACACCTCAAACTCAATAATATACAAGAGTGTCATATAAACTCTAATGTTTGTGCTTGATTTGTTCTACCTAATAGTATTTCTACTAGTTGTATTCTTTTGCATTCAATTTTGTGTATATATAAGTTGTAATTTTTTTTATATAAAACCAATAAATTTTTTATTCAATTCATTAGTATTGACAAGAAACCATATTGTTAAATCATGAAAGTATTCACAAGAAACAATCCAATATTGTGGATATCAGGAAAAATAAGCAATCCAATATGAATGAACATATATTATTTGCATTCCAATAAAAAAGTTTATTTTTTTAACTAGGATGCACTGAAAGGGGTAGGTGTTAGTGAACCAAGTGACGAGAAGATGCATGCAGTTATATCACATCTGCTTCCTATTTCTAGTCAATGATTGTGTATGTGTTAGTCTCACAATGTATATATTAGTCACTAACTATGTACTTGTGTAAATGGCCTCCGATATTATGTACATTGCTATAATTATGCCCTTGCTAGTGATGACATCAAGTAGTATGAGATGTTAGATCATCATCATAGATGGCAATGGATTGTGAAAAGGATAGGACCCATAATGCAATATGGGATACAGTGGCATTCCTTTCCAAATGAGATCTCTTGCAAACTTACGTGATTGTGAACTAGGTAGCGAGATTATGCATACAATAGGTCGCATCTTTTTCCACTTTACTAGTTGATTTTTATGTGAACATGTGATGTATGTGTGGATCATGAACTCATTGAATATATGTGGTGTATGCTTAAGTTGGTCTCTATTGTACTTGTGGTGTGTGTATGAGCTATTCAATGTATTTGTGATGTGTGTATGAGTTATTCACCTTGTGTATAAGTGATGTATGCTTGAAATAATTACTAATTGAGCTTGGGATTTGGAATGATCTTGTTCTTATGTGATTATGTGTGAGTTCATACACTAATGATTGGTTAGGAACCAACACTTGATGACAATTGGTAATGAATTGAATTAGAAAAAATAAGTAGCAACTAAGGGGTGGTTGTTGCAATATTATATTGTTATATAACATTTAATGTTTAAACAATGTAGCAAAAGAATGAGAAATTAGTACTTAAACATCTCAAATTTTAGTAATATTAAAAATGTCAAGAGAACCAACTTTAATAAAATGGGCTAGCTTTGCTTTATGATTTGTCATTATTATTTGTGTATTTAACTCTTTACATGCATTTGTGTTATTTGTAAAAAATAGGACAAAAATTTATTATTTATTATTTTATTTCCTTTTTAATAGTCTTTTCCCTTAGAATTTTCTATCTAGCTTAAGCAATTAGATTCAACTTTTTTGCTATTTGTATTTTTAAATTAATATAATGATATTATCTCTATTTTATTTTTTAAGATCTTCCAAAAGACATACATTTGATTATTATGAGTAATTAGATAAAGATTTAACACAATTTCTAGAAACATGTTTACATGATTGTATATTGACATAAGACATATTACATCTTAGACAATTTAAAAATAAAATCAAATGAAATTATAACAAAATTACAAAAATCTCTTAGATATTTTTAGAATTTGTACATAATATGACTTTAGATAAGTTGTGTAAATAAACTTCAAATATTTCAACATCAATGGTATTGCAATAATAATGATGATTTTGTATTGCAAAGTGTGAACAAAGGAGGAATAAATGAAAAGAAGCAAAATGTGTGTTTTAGACAAGTAATAGCAGGAAGTCAATAAGCAATACTTATTATTTAGTGCTCTGGCTAATTTGAATTGGAAAAAGAACTTTTATGTTTTCCATCATAGCACCTTACAACTTCTTTTGCTTATGATGTATGCAATAAAGTAAGAGCATTCCCAAAAAGTGAGAAACATGTGCCAAAATAAACATGGATTTCACATTGGTTGGCAAACTATCACCATCTACTTCCATAGCATGTGCTCATCAAAATTGTAGAACTCTAGGCCCCTTAGACAAGATGACAAGAATATTACAATACCCTAGAGAGAACATAATCTTTGCCTTATGATGAGGTATTCAACCTCAAATATAACCATTAGGTGAGAATGTTTGTTGATAACCACAATGGACATGCCAAAATAGATACGATATTCAATTACACGGTCACACAACTTATACCAAGAATTTTGTGTTCAATTACTGAATCATTTGTGTTAAATAGAAAGGTTAAAGATAGCAAGATTCATAGTTACCAAAAGGTATTGAGATTATTTATGTTTTATTTATATTTTAAATAAGAATATGATATTGTCCTAACAACAATGATGTTTTTTTTGTTCAACTACTAGGGATTCCATGATTAAGTTTTGGTCAAATCTTTAAACATTTATTCAAAGGACACATGTCACTAGTGCTAATGTGATAAGTTGCATGATGAGTCACACCTCCAAGCCTTAATTGTATATAGATAACGTCATTTCACATTTCTAAAAAGGATGGAGGTCCGAAATTCCATGTAACCACTACAATAAAGTTATAACTCGCACAACTGACCCCTCTCCCTATTGCTTGACCCCTCTCCCTATTGCTTTTGAGGTTAAGTAAATACAAATATTGGTTTATGTTTGAGATAAATAATAAAAATTAAAAAAAGGAATAACAAACACAGAAAAAATAATATAAACAATGACACATGGAACTCTTTATTAATATCGTTGATGTACTTTCACACCTATCACAAGGGAGTGTTCAATTTTCAGATAAAACAAGGATCACCACTCTCCAATATTGTGCCTTAACTTATTTAGCTCCATATTTTGAAAGGAAACAGTAGAGGTATCAATCCTACTTCTTTTGGTAGCCTGAATTTTCATATTTCCCTTCCCACCTGCAAGAGCATTTTGGTGAGATTTTCCTTGACTTGAAAAACAAAATCACTGCAACACATAAAAGTCACATCTGGTCGAAACTCTCAGTGAAATACTAAACCTGGCTATTTTCCCTTCTTCCGGTAGCTGTAGTTCAAATTCATCCTTGAATGGAGTAAAGACCAAGTCGAGCTTCTCTTCAGTGATTTCATTCAAAGAGAGAGGATTCCACTGCCAGTAGTTGAAAAGGGCGTAAATAAATCACTCATAAGTGCAGTAAGATAACAAGCTCATGCAATTGGCAGTCAATAATGGCATGAGTACAAACCTTAGGAGAGTTATCTTTTTCAATCATTATTGCTCGGATACCCTTCACAGACATCATTCAACAATATACACAGGTAAATATCAGAGCTTAATAGCATAAGCTATAACCTCCCACTGAACTATATTCGGTCAAGTAAGCTTAGACTGAAACAAGAAGACCTAACAGCTTTAGATTTAACAATCAAGTAAATGAGGAAAATCATCCAATGATCACCTCATACATATCATTGGATATCAGTCCTCTCAAAGTGTTTATTGTGAGCCGGAATTCCTTCTTTAAGCATTCGAATAGCATTTGTTTACGACCTCGTCGAATCTGAACAACAAATTTCACCCAAACAAAGTTCAAACTAGAAGACATTCACCACAAAATGGCAAGCCATACTTAGACAGTTCACATACAAATCATCAGTGGCATCATGTTGCACAATCTACATTTTATCAAAATGTAAGAACTTTGTGAAAACAACCGGTAATGAAATCAGTTGGGAATGGGATTATTCATGTGCTACAAGAAAGCAGCAATTCCCAATTGATTTCACACAGAGTTTACATTTTGATTATATATATATATATATCACATGCTAGGGTAGTTAATATGGCACAACAGATCTGCCTATGGCATTTTCTTAGGATTTGTTCTTGCTGGCATAATTACAAATTTTTTGTTCATACAAGATCTGAAACAATAAGCAAGAAGATATTCATGCTAAAAATGCAGGCATACAGGGGGAAAGGGGCATTACTGATTGCAAAGTTATCTTTAATCCCGTTGGAGAGGATCTTTTCAGAGTCTTGATGGTTTCTTTGATCCATTCATTTCCTTCATTGTTGCTTTCAGCGACCTGCATGATTACGAGGCATTACACATGTTTGTATGCAAAACATATTAAACTTTAAGGAAGTGTAAACATCCATAAGATTCATTACCTACAGAAATCTTTAGTTTCAGTTTTCAAAAAGAAGATTAACACTAGACAAAAGAAGCTAATGGACAAGCATTGTTAGAATTTGCAGTCCATGTGCTAATGCCTAATACATCTATAAATAAACATGTCATCCAATTTTATGCTACTTTTTTCATGTTTTGGGTGGGGGAACCAGGAAACAACCCCATTACATGTCCATGAAATTGAACCTAGACCAGAACTAAGAGAAAATGTTGAACACACCCGGAGACTGAGAGGGCGTGGGGTGGCGGTGGTGAACCGGCAGGGGGGGTGAATGGGGGGGCAGGGGAGAGCCTGGGTGAATCAGTCTTTTCAAAACACAAACCCTTCAGCAAACTCAAACTTCTTTACCTGATTAGAAACCCTCAAACAGATCAGCAGCAAAGAAAGATATAGCAATTTAGTTCCTTAATAGGGTCAGCAACCCTCAGCAATGAAGGATACAGGAAATCAACCCTTAACCAGATTAGCAGCAATGAAAAATGAAACAATGAACACACATCCACAAGATAACACCAGATTTACATGGTAAACCCAATGAGGGAAAAACCACGGTGAGAGTTAACTCACAATATATGAAGCTTACTACTTACAAAAGTTATAACAAGGCTCACTGCCAAAGACTTGCAAACTAAGGCACACAACCTTCGGGCAAGATACAAAGGACTTGCAGACTAAAGTGCACAACTCCAAGGCAAGATACAAGGACCTGATGAGATTCACTATCTCAAAGAAGGATACATAAAGATTTAGGATTTATAACATATGTCAACAATACACTCTGCTGACTGAGGCGTTGAAGCACATCTGATCTATCTTCCACACACTTCCGCACTACTTCTACATGATCTTCAATACATTCCACACACACACACACTTTGCAGCTGATTTGATCTTTCATTTATATGCACCGCAAGATCACAAAACATCAATTAGGTCGGCTAGGAAGAGGATAAACAATAATCTCACCAAGTCGGCCACAAAAAACATAGTGCGATCCTATCTAGGAGATAGAGAGGACCAAAAACAACCTTATTACATATTCCAATGTGATCCCAAGCAACTCACACACTAGTGTTCATCAACTCAAGTCGGCAACAAGGAAACGTGTAGATGAAGCGTGTAGCACAATACTAGTCAACCCAAAAACACACTTTCAAATAAATTTTCTCAATGCGGATCTCAACAAGATAGGTCATGACCCAAATTCATCTTAACACAACTTCATATGCTAGCGCAAACCCCTAAGCACACAATGCAAGCAAGAGAGACAGCCTTGTTGGCCAGATATCCACAATTTTCCTAGAAGACCAACTCAAACACAATGCAGCACCAAAGAGATCAACCACTGATGTGCAGATCACAAAGAGATGTTTCTTGAACATCCAACAACACTTCTAGATACTTCTTTTATACTATCATGCCACCAACAGCTACCGCAAACCAAAGAAGAGCAGAACACTTCATCCCAAAAGCACAAAATGCACAACCATGAGATATAACATTAACATATCAACTTGCAAACCACATCAACACATGAAATTTGAACTAGGACACTGCACAGACTGTCATGTCCCCTTCCAGTTGACATCTCTCAGAGCTGATGATTAGCCTATTATGCGACCCTCGTAGGCTAATAGGATGGATAGAGGGTCTTGATGGGGCTTGGCTTGGCTTCGACTATCAGAATTTTACCAATTGGCTTTCGTTCGGGCTCATTCGGACACCATTTGCCTGAGTTGCTATTTTTAGCAGTATTTGGCACTCAGCGGAGCACCCCTGCTATTTTTAGCAGTATGGTCTGGTCATGTGAGGAATCACTCCCTTGTTCGCCAGTTTCAGACGGTTTGAGAATCAGATACTTTTTGAGGGAGATATTAATATTTAATTGATTTAATTAAATATTAATTATTTGGAGCTATATTATAAAGTTATAATATTTTAATATTATAACTTAAGTGTTTTGACTTAAGGGGGCGACCATCATTGAAGGGGGGCGTTTTTAATTATATTTTATAATTAAAAATGTGACTTTAAACTATTGAAAAATTAAAAGAAGTTCGAATTTATTTTAATGAAACCTAATTGTGAAAAATCGAGCTTTTGAAGAATATAAGGGATTTTCATTGAAAATCGAGCCAATCATTATTGAAGTCGACTTTTGCTGAGATTATTCTTCTAAGAACAGAGCCAAGGGTTCCAGTTTTCAACTTGCATTGGAGAACGTGCAATCTTCAGTGTGTGTGATTCAGAGGCTGTGAGATACCAGCTGATTTATTGCCTGACAGAGAGATAACTTCATTCAGAGGTTGTCACAGAGCTTCACAATTAATTTATCTTCAGGGTTTTTGGCCGGGAATATATTCAGAAAGGGTCTATTACCTTGGGCACTTATTTCACAAATTCCATACCAAGCTGATTGAGCCATACTTTTAATTTATTGCTGCTGACACAAGCCGTACCATCCTACAGCAGAGCCGTACCAGCAGTAAGGGCCGTACTCTTTGTCTTGAGAAAAGCGCTTAGCTTTTTGGTCTCCAGTCTTCACTAACAGGGGCGCCTATGCACCTGGCATTATTTTGGATCGTCTGACAGAGGGAGAAAGGGTTATTGATTGCAGCCGTACCAGATCAAGGACATTCTCATCTTGCTGCAAATCAGGTTTTTGAAACAATATTTTTATATTATCTTGTATGCATGCCACAGATCTTCTATTGTAATCATCTGAAATGAATAATAAGATCATAGATTAGCCATTTCAAGGGTTTACTGCTTCAATATTCGTTTATTTGAATTTATATGAATTTCTTGCAAAATCGCACTATACCATCTCTGCACAAAAAACATCAAAAAAAAACTAAAATACACACAAAACAATCAAAAACAGTCAGATTCAGAAGTTAGCGGAAACAGGGGTTTCTACAGTGGTATCAGAGCTAAATCCTGCCATCCTGAGGGTTTGGCAATCTTATGCAGCCACAAGAGTTTGGGTCTCACAGGTATTATACTCGCAGGAGAGCCTTGATTGATAGGCAACAGGGTTCGATCCAGCAGTCGGGAAACATGGCTGACAGAACAGATATTCCTAGAACAGAGATTCCTCATAACCCTAGAGACCAGGACAATGCAGAGGTTTTAGACACTCTCAGAGACTTACGAGCAGGTCAACGGCAGTCCAACGATGTGCTACAGCAGTTGGCAGTGGCAATCCAGAGGTTAGGGACGTCAAGGAGACCGTCACCACATCGTGACGGGACAGGAGTGTGCGGGATCTCGGAGAGCACCTAGGACTTCACGGACACAGACAGGCCCACTAGGCCCTACTTTATGAGACAGGAGCCCGATGAGAGGCTTGTAGGTGAGGAGCATGAGGAGTTGTTCGCAGATACACTTATGGCAGCGAACGAGGAGTGGGAGTTAGTACCACCAGATGTCAAAGAGAGGATTACCTTTGACAGATTTATTACACAGAGGAGAGAACATCACAGAGGTCGACAGGATTGGAGACCTAGATACCAGAATAATGATCTGAAGCATGCTACAAACAGGCTCAATCTAGCAATGTTTGATGGTAGTGGTAAGGTTACAACTCAGGCCTGGATCAGTAAGCTAGACACGCTCCTCACATTGCGTCCGATGGCTGAGAGAGATGCTATCAGGTATGCGACATTGCATCTTGAGGGGGTAGCTTACGACTGGTGGCACCACGGGATGGTGACACTTCAGCATGATTGGATCACCACATATCAGGAGTTTGTTGACAGGTTAGTGGAACGATTTGACAGAAAGGATCCAGAATCCTATTTCAGAGATTTCGCTCAGTTGCGACAGAGTGGCAGTTTGGAGTCTTACATTGGTGACTTCCAGAAGTTATCAGTTATGGTTCCTAATATTTCAGAGAGGCGACTTGTAGTGTTTTTCATGGAGGGACTGACGGAGCCATTGAGAGGTTGGATCAAAGCCTTTGATCCTCCTTCGTTACAGGAAGCGATGAAGGCACGTAGTATGGAGTTGGCAGCACCATCCAGTAGATTCAACTCCAGAAACAATTCTTCTTTCAGGGATAATAAGGGCTTCAACAGAAATAGAGAGAAATCAGATTTTAACAAAGAAAAATCAGCAGCACCACCTTTGGATCGAGAGGCTCTTAATGATCTACGCAGGAAGAAGCTTTGCTTCTACTGCAAAGGTCCCTATGATGCCAATCACGATTGTCCTTTGAGGCCTAAGGGCAAGGCAAATCGAGTGATGTGGGCTTACTACGAGGATTCGGAATCAGAGAATTCCGAACAGCAGGAGAGTTCTGAGGAGTCAGAGTCAGAGGCTTCAGAGCCTAAGGCAGAGGCAGAGTCAGAGCTCCAGATTCAGAAGGCACGCCTATCTAGCATTCAACAGGAAGGTTCATTCAGGTTTCGTGGAGTTTTGGCAGGACAGAGGGTCATTACCCTCCTTGACACAGGAGCCACACAATTTTATCGATGCTAGATTTGTGGAGAAGCGCGGTCTCATCACTGAAGAGTTCGAAGGCATTAGGGTTAAGGTGGCAGACGGTTACACTCTCAAGTGTGAACGCATGATTAAGGATCTCCCCTTGCGCTTGAACAATTATGAGTTCAAGGCTGATTATTACGTGGTGAACATGGGGGATATCGACTTAGTCTTGGGCATGAAGTGGCTTCATTCACTTGAGGAAGTCACTCTTCATCTCAAGGACATGGAGATTCATTTTGATGTGGATGGGAAGACGCATATTCTGAAGGCAATTCGGGACAGCAACATCAAAACTATTTCCTTTCGTCGGATGGAGAGACTCATGCGACATGATATGGTAGAGTGGGCTGCCGAGTGCACATTGGCACCTATACAGGAGGGACAGCAGAAGACTGAGTATCATCCTGACATACAGCAGTTGAGAGTCAAGCATGAGAAGGTATTCAGTGATATTCCGCCAAGGAGACCTCCAGACAGGGGCATTGAGCACATTATTGAGCTTGAGGAGGGCGCTAAGCCCGTTATGATTACTCCTTATCGGCATCCTAAGCGGTTGAAAGATGAGATTGAGAAAACGATCAAGGAGTTACTTGCTATGGGTCACATTCGACCTAGCAAATCACCATTCGCTTCTTCAGTTGTTTTGGTGAAGAAGGATGGCACCCTTCGCATGTGCATAGACTATAGAGTCCTGAATAAGAGGACTATCAAAAATAGGTATCCAATACCTCGTATCGATGAGCTTATTGATGAGCTCCATGGTGCATGCTACTTCACGAAGATAGACTTAAGGTCCGGATATCATCAAATCAGGGTTCGTGAACAGGACATTGAGAAGACTGCATTCCGTTGTCATTGTGGACACTTTGAGTTTGTGGTGATGCCATTTGGGCTCACTAATGCGCCAGCGACATTTCAGTCCACCATGAACAAAGTCTTGCATTCACTGCTGAGGAGATTTGTACTTGTCTTCTTCGATGACATTCTTATTTACAGCAGGACTTGGCAGAAGCATCTGGCTCATCTGGAGACCGTGCTCAGTATTTTGGAGAGGGAGTCCTTGTACGCCAAGGAGTCCAAATGTGATTTAGGGATGACCGAATTGTTATACTTAGGTCATATTATCAGTGCAGAGGGAGTGCGGATGGATCCTGAGAAGATCTGCGCTATTATAGACTGGCGTACTCCAGCGAACCTTGCACAGCTGCGGGGATTTCTTGGTTTGTGTGGGTTTTACCGCAGATTCGTGAATGGTTATTCACGACACGCAGCACCTATGATGGACCTGTTGAAAAAGGGTGCATTTTGTTGGACTCCTGAGGCACAGGAGTGTTTTATGAGGTTTAAGGAGTTGATGACCACATGTCTAGTGTTGGCACTACCAGACTTTTCGAAGCCTTTTGAGCTTCAGTGTGATGCTTTTGGCGAGGGCATTGGTGCGGTGCTTATGCAGGACAAGCACCCTATTGTGTATGAGAGCCGTAAACTCAGAGGGCCAGAGAGGCTCTACAGTATTTATGATAAGGAGATGCTTGCTATAATGCATGCCTTGGCAAAATTTAGGCAATACCTTGTGGGCAGTAAATTTTGCATTAAAACTTACCACAACAGTTTGAGGCACTTCCTAGGGCAGCGAGATCTCAATGATCGTCAGCAGAAGTGGGTAAGTAAATTGCAGGCATATGACTTTGATATCTCTTATATCAAAGGTACCCAGAATGTAGTAGCTGATGCTCTTTCACGCAGGCCTTATCTGAGCTCTATGGTTCACATTTCAGAGGATTGGAGGCATTTGATTGTGGCAGAGTATGCCAAGGATACTTGGGCTTCCAGCATTGTTGAGGGATTGATGATTGACACCAGATACACGCTTGTGAATGACTTGATCATTTACAAGAACAAGATTTATTTGATCCCAGGTTCAGAGGTGAAGAACATTATCATGCAAGCCTTTCATGATGTACCTACAGCAGGCCATCTCGGGTACTTCAAAACGTATAGACAGATTCGGGAGAGATTTACATGGAAAGGTCTCAAGGCGGACGTTCTTCAGTATGTGCGTGAATGCCCTATTTGTCAGCAGAACAAGCAGGAGAACACATACCCGACAAGATTATTGCAGCCACTTCCGATTCCTGACAGGAAGTGGGAATGTCTGTCAATGGATTTCATTACGGGCTTGCCTAAAGCCCAAGGACGGGATTGCATATATGTAGTTGTGGATCGGCTGACGAAGTATGCCCACTTCTTTCCGATTACCACTACCTACACAGCTACACAGGTGGCAGGTCTTCTTCCGTGAGGTATTCAGACTACATGGGTTGCCTCGGGCATAGTGAGCGACAGAGATAGTCGGTTCTTGAATCACGGCGAGAAGGTGTTGGACCGTGGGACGACTTACACGAAGCACCGGTTACCACCGTGAGAAGCGGTTAGATGGAATAGTGAATAAATGGGTGGAAGGTTACCTCGGAACTATATTGCGAGGGGCAGAGAAGGCATGGGTTAAGTGGATTCATTTGTGCGAGTATTGCTACACGACATTCCATATGACCATTCAGATGTCCCCTTTTATGGCGTTGTACAGTTATGAGGCGCCAAGTTTTCTGGATTTGCTACTGAGTGATAGTAGAGTGCTGAGTGCTGGAGACTTGTTGCAGGAGAGTCAAGACACTATGAGGGCTCTCAAGGAGAATATTGCCAAGGCACAGAATCAGCAAAAGCAGTACGCAGATCAGAAGAGGACAGAGAGGTCTTTTGAGGTGGGTGACATGGTTTATCTTATGCTGCAGCCCTACCATCAATCTACTCTTAGGAAGAGTGGTTCAGAGAAGCTTAAGCCCGCGATATTATGGTCCTTCGGGATCAGGTGTTGGAGAGGTGGCTTATGAGCTAGAGCTTCCGGTGACGAGGGTACACAATGTTTTTCATGTGTCACGCGTCAAGAAGGCGTTGGGTCGCAGTGTGGTACCTTCTGCAGTTTTACCTCCCTTAGATGATGAGGGAAAGTTGATTTTAGTACCTGAGTCTATCACGGAGTACAGAGAGAGACAGTTGCGTGGGAGGACTATCAGGGAATATTTAGTGAAATGGAGAGATTTGCCAGTGGAGGATGCTACTTGGGAGAGCGAGGATATTCTGCAACATCTGGAGTTGAGATTGCTTGAGGACAAGCAATTTCAGGAGAGGTGGACTGTCATGTCCCCTTCCAGTTGACATCTCTCAAAGCTGATGATTAGCCTATTATGCGACCCTTGTAGGCTGATAGGATGGATAGAGGGTCTTGATGGGGCTTGGCTTGGCTTCAACTGTCAGAATTTTACCAATTGGCTTTCGTTGGGGCTCATTCGAACACCATTTGCCTGAGTTGCTATTTTTAGCAGTATTTGGCACTCAGCGGAGCACCCCTGCTATTTTTACAAGTATGGTCTAGTCATGTGAGGAATCACTCCCTTGTTCGCCAGTTTCAGACGGTTCAAGAATCAGATACTTTTTGAGGGAGATATTAATATTTAATTGATTTAATTAAATATTAATTATTTGGAGCTATATTATAAAGTTATAATATTTTAATATTATAACTTAAGTATTTTGACTTAAGGGGGCGACCATCATTGAAAGGGGACATTTTTAATTATATTTTATAATTAAAAATGTGACTTTAAACTATTGAAAAATTAAAAGAAGTTCGAATTTATTTTAATGAAACCTAATTGTGAAAAATCAAGCTTTTGAAGAATATAAGGGATTTTCATTGAAAATCGAGCCAATCATTATTGAAGTCAACTTTTGCTGAGATTATTCTTTTGAGAACAGAGCCAAGGGTTCCAGTTTTCAACTTGCATTGGAGAACGTGCAATCTTCAGTGTGTGCGATTCAAAGGCTGTGAGATACCAGCTGATTTATTGCCTGACAAAGAGATAACTTCATTCAGAGGTTGTCACAGAGCTTAATAGTTAATTTATCTTCAGGGTTTTTGGCCGGGAATATATTCAGAAAGGGTCTATTACCTTGGGCGCCTATTTCACAAATTCCATACCAAGCTGATTGAGCCGTACTTTTAATTTATTGCTGCTGACACAAGCCGTACCATCCTACAGCAGAGCCGTACCAGCAGTAAGGGCCGTACTCTTTGTCTTGAGAAAAGCGCTTAGCTTTTTGGTCTCCAGTCTTCACTAACAGGGGCGCCTATGCACTTGGCATTATTTTGGATTGTCTGACGGAGGGAGAAAGGGTTATTGATTGCAGCCGTACCAGATCAAGGACATTCTCATCTTGCTGTAAATCAGGTTTTTGAAACAATATTTTTATATTATCTTGTATGCATGCCAGAGATCTATTGTAATCATCTGAAATGAATAATAAGATCATAGATTAGCCATTTCAAGGGTTTACTGCTTCAATATTCGTTTATTTGAATTTATATGAATTTCTTGCAAAATCGCACTATACCATCTCTGCACAAAAAACATCAAAAAAAAACCAAAATACACACAAAACAATCAAAAACAGTCAAATTCAGAAGTTAGCGGAAACAGGGGTTTCTACACAGACACTAAGAGCACATTTACCAAGTCACGGGAGCAAAGACATCAATGCAGAGAAATGTTGAGCATTTTCCGGACCAGTCGAGACAACCAACAAAAACTACCAAACTACTGCAACACTAGTGACCTTGGCAACACTAGTGACCTAAAAAGATAGGAGTGCAACATCCACATAACACACACTGAATCCCAAACCACAAGACTATTATCTCCAACAATAGAGGAATGTGGAACATTCTCCCAAACAATCTTCACAGCAACTTCTTGAAACAGAAACCTTCAACAACTTGCAGAGGCCAAAACTTCCTTGCAGCAACACATACTTCCTCAAGAACAACAAGAGAGAACATACAACTTACTATAGACCATCGGCAACATCTCTCCACTATCAACATTACTTCTAATCCTCATCTTAATATATCATCATGATATTATCATTGCTGAGAGTAACCATACTCAGGACAATTTTACATGACATCAACCAACGCATGACATCCAACCATGAACATCAACAACATCATCATTCATCAATGACATCCCAAACTAAATGTTGTCAACAATGACAACCAATGCCAAACAACAACCAAATGTTGACATCACAACAATCTCCTCAAGTGTTGACAACCAATGCAATAATCTCACCAAGTGTTGACATCAATGACAACCAATGCCAACAAAAAGGACCCACTTCACCAATAGACTATAAGGTTCGAGACAAGATTTTGTGTTGCTTTAAATAATGAATATAAGAAAGAAAAAAAAAGGGATAGGATGCAAGATACAATAGTTGTAGAAAGGTGCAACAAAAGAATATATAGAATGGTGACAGTGTTGGGGAAAGATGTCTCAACCTTTGCATTTCTAATATTCATTTTAATATATTTTGTATGCACTTGCTATTTTTTCTTCTAATGATTTTATCTTCTAGTGGAGAGTTGATGTCCCACTTGGAGGCTTGCTAGACTGCTTTTTAGTGAACTTTGTTTTCTCACGAGGAGGTAGGCATCCCACTTTGAGGTGGCATGTTTTGTTCAGCATCTTGTAGTGTGTGTAAGGTCATCATGAAGGGAGTTCCATATGACAAATTCTATGATCCATAAGAGCATGTAAGAGGGAGGTTACATTGGAATCTTGACAAACATTATGCCAAGTTGATACACTTGCCATGGAGCATCTTTTAAATGTTGAATGAGGACAAATTGGAGCACCTAAAGTTGTGTGGTCAAATATAACAAGTTATGACATTGTAAGAGGGAGGTCACATTGGAATCTTGACCAACATTATGACAAGTTGATACGCGTGTCATGCAGCATCTTTTAAATGTTGAATGAGGATAAATTGGAGCACCTAAAGTTGGGTGGTCAAATATGACAAGTTATGACATTGTAAGTTGTGTAAAAAATATGCTAAAAATAGCCAAGAAGATGAAGACCAAGGAGGGGCATTGGAATTTGAACCCATGCTTTTTGGGTGCCATACCTCTCATGGGTTTGCAAATGTCTATTTATCGGTGCTTGGAGTTGTAGTTTTTATGGTTAATTTCCAGGTACCATTATGTTGTTAGGATCACTCCAAATTTGTATGTTGGTGATACTAGATGTGAAGGCTTGCTCTACAAGTGTACTATAAACCATTTGATTTACTAAATAATACATCGGGTTGCTTTAGAGTGTGGAGTTTTTCTCCAGAAAGGGTTTTCACTACATACACCTTGTGTTATGGTGTTGTTTATTTTATGTTCATATGCATTTCTACTTTCTATATTTGTAAAGATTTAAAGAATTTGCACAATATTCTTCTCAATACACAGTGTAGGAAGCATTTCCGCATACCTTGCTTTTTTTCAGCTAGTATTAGAGTTTGATCACCATTGATCCTAATTGTTGGGTAGAGAGTTTTTTATATTAATCTTTGACTGAGTGGGAGTATCACAAAGTACTTTTTATCTTACTACAACAGGAGATGGCAAGCACATCCAAAAGAATAAAAATAGTGAAGTTTAATGTCAGTAATTTTGAGATGTAAAAGCTTAAGATGGAGGATATGCTCGTGGATAGAGATCTATAGGTTGCAATATCCAATACCATGACATCAGATATGAAACAAGACTAGGAATTGATGGATAGAAAGGCTAAGGGTCTTGTAAGACTCCATTTGACGGATTTAATTCTTTTGAATATTCATGAAGTGAATACCGCAGCAAAACTGGAAAAAGCTTGGTGAATTTATTAGTCTAAATCCCTAGTAAATAAATTATTCATAAGAAGAAGTCAAATTCTCTTAGAATGGAAGATAGTGAGTTTGTAGCCAATCATTCGAATGCCTTCAAAATGTTAGTTGCCCGAATGGAGGATGATCATTGTATGACACTATTATGTTCTTTGCCTAATTCACAAGACCACCTTGTGATGGCCATTGGGAGCACTGCCACCAAGTTCAAGATTGATGAGGTGCTTGCATCATTACTTTTTAAAGAGATGTGAAGGTAAACTTTTGAAACACTAAGGAGGCTCTTGCAGTTCCTGGAAGATCAAAAGGATTGCAAAATAAAGGAATGAAAAATGATGAAAAGAAAAGCAAGTCTAGATCTAAATTTCATGGGAGATCTAAGTCTCCTAGTAAGTCCAAGGCACTATGTTGGAACTGCAGCAAACTTAGACATTTCCAAAAGGATTTCAAAGAGGAGAAGAAGAAGACGAAGAAAAGGAACAAAAAGAACAATTCTAATGATGAATTTGATAGACTGTCCCAAGATGATGGTGATGCCTTTGTTGCATCCTTGGCTACACATGCTTCAAAAGGTGAATGGCATTTTGATTCCAATGCATCTTTCCACATGATCTCACATTAGAGTTGGTTTACAAAGTATGAAAACTATGATGGTTGGAAGGTGTACTTGGGTAATGATTCTCACATAAAGATCATTGGTCATGTAAGAGTTTTGATTAGATTTTCTAAGGGACAAGTAAAGGGGATCAATGGTGTGCTACATATCTTTGGTTTGACACGAAACCTTTTAGCTATCAATAAATTGAATGGTGCAAGCGTGTAGGTTGTTTCCTCAAGTGGAGGGTGTAAGATGGTTCAAGGATCTATGAAGCTAGGTAAGGGTGTTCAAATTGGCACTCTATTTCAGTTTGATATATGCACAGTTCAGTGCAATAGTTCTTCTACTACAGTGAAGAGAATTGCAAAGTCTTCACATCATTGGAACCAGCAGCAAAGAGGTGTGTTGCATCCACTTTCAATGGTTGAGATTTTTGGGTAGGGTGCTCATTCTTTGGAAACAAAACTCTCTGCTAAGAAACAATGTTATGGCACTACTGACTTGGTCTATATGTGAGAGAGGTCTTTTGGACCATGAAAAATAAAAACCTTGTTAAAGAGTTTAATGATTGTAATCATGAGTTCAATTTTTGCTAACATTGCATTTATGGAAAACAAAACCATGTTCAATTTTACTCTTTTTCACAAATCTTCTAGGATATTGGATTTGGTACATTATGATGTTTTTGGTCCTATTAGTGTTCCTTCAGTTTCAAAATCTATATATTATATATCTTTCATTAATGACTACACTAGAAAGATGGGTTTATTTTCACCAAAGCAAAACTAAAGTCTTTAGATTTTTAAATACTTAGGCTCTTGTGGAAAATCAAACTTGTAAAAAGATTAAGTGTTTCAGGAATAATAATGGTGGTGAGTTTTATTCAATAGATTTTGACAGGTTCTGTAAAGATAATGACATAAAACAACACAAGACAACTCCTTATACCCCTCAGCAGAATAGATTGTAAAAAAATGCATAGGACATTGATGGAGAGGGCTAAGAATATGCTTAGTGAGACTAGTCTAGAACAAAAAGTTTAGGCAAAAGCAATTGTCACAACTTGTTACCTAATTAACAAGTCTTCTATATCAACTCTTGTTGAAACGATACCTATAGAAGTGTGGCAAGAAAAAATCCCTCATTGATACATTTGAGAGTTTTTGGTTGTGAGGCATATGCTCATGTGCCTAGGGAGAAGAGGTCAAGTTGGAGAACAAGGCTATTAAATGTATCTTCATTGGTTATAGCATTGGTGCAAAAGGGTACAAGCTTTGAATCCTATAACAAAAAGAGTTTTCTATAGAAGAAATGTTATTTTTAGAGAAGCTAAGCCTTCTTCCACTACTTTGTAGCCAAAAAAGGAAGAAGAAAAAGATTTGGTTCAGCTAAACCAAAAAGGCAAGCAAGTTAAACTTGAATTCCACAATGGACCTAAAGAGGAAGAGAGCTTAAATGGTTCAGATAGTTCAGAAGAGGAGGTAAAACCTCCACCTCAACTCTTAAGAAGGTCCACTCAGCATCAACAGTAGCTAGAAAAGTATTCTCCCCTTGATTGGAAATGTATTTTTGCTTTTATTACTATGATGAACCTAGGACGGTAAAGGAGGCTATGGGTATGGATGATGCAGATCCTTGGAAAAGAGGCCATGGATGAAGAGATAGTGACATTAAAGAAAAATATCACATGGGATCTAATACCTTTGCCTAATGGATGTAAACCAGTTGGATGCAAATGGATGTTCAAGAAGATAATTGGTTTAGATAGCAATGTTGAAAAGTACAATGCAAGATTGGTTGCGAAATGTTATTCCCAAGTTGAGGGAATTGATTATGGTGAGAGTTTCTCCCTAGTTGCAAAGTGAACATACATCCGGTTTGTTTTATCACTGTAGCAACGTATGATCTTGAAGTTGAGCAGATGGATGTGAAGATAGTTTTTCTTCACAGTAATCTGTAGTAAGAGATTTATATGGCACAATCAAAGCACTATATGCCACAATCTTTTCACATGCTTGCACAGTTTTTCCCCTTATTTTCTGTTAATATGATCTGTTTCACATCTCCTTTTCACAAGAGTCTCTTATGATTTGTATCCTTCAGTGTTGGCGAATTAGGAAGGCCCAGTTTAATACCAAACTTTCCCAAAGAGGTACAAAATCACCTTTATCTTCAATGTCTTTCAACCCTTCTTAGTTCCCCTCATTGTCTTTTCACCTAACGATCTCTAGAAATATGATCACCTTCTTATTACAGCCTCCATTTGCAATTTGAAACTTAAAACAATAATTAATTCAAAATCAGTGAAGCATCCTAATCAAGGGAAGCATCTTCCTGATTTATTAGTTAGTATGCATGGCAAGCAATAGATCAACATTCACTCTGGAACAAAGGTACCCCCAACAGCTTTTCATTGGGTTATCACAACACCTTAAGCAATAACTATTTGATAATTGAGATGACAAATACTCTATTTCTTTTGATAAGCAAAAAATATATTATATTAAGAAAACTTAGAAATGTAGCCGTCCATGGGCTGTGCCCAATTAACAACTGGTCAGAGGCTGCTACTACAGACCATGGGACCTGGAAAACTGAGAAAATGCAATGCATAACAATGGTCCTTATAGACGGAAAAAGAAAACTAATAGAAGGTACACTAACACAGTCCTGGCAAAGGCTGTAACTAGGTACATAAGAGCCTTTGCCAGATTGGTGTTGTCCTGCCTGGATATTATGGCCACCTTATGAACATTGCACACAGTCCTGCATTCTATGTTTATCCGTCTGAGAGGAAATGTCCCAAATTCTTCTCAACTGATTCTCTTCAAGTTTCTCATCATTTTTGGTCCTGCCTTGTTGCCCCATCTATTTGGAAGAGGCTTTGCAGACTTCTAAGTTACAGCTGTTTGATTATGCCCTGGAAGCACTAACAACTAACAAACCATTCTGACTTTTTGACATTTGTAGCTGAGGGCAACAACTGCATAATTGATAATAGCTTATGAGTTACGAGTGCTTCTACTTCCACATTTTAAGTCATAACACTATGAGAACATGATGACTGTCCTTGGAACCTCGAAATATTTCACCTTCATGGTAAGAATAATAGTAAGATACATTCCAAATAGCCCAATGCTTCCCACATCCATTAGTCTGAATTTCCCATTGTCAACAGCAAGAGAGCATCCCTCACCTCTGTGGTCTCTTTGAATATGCAGTGTATCGTATCTCAGAATCATAAACTAAATTTGCAATGCATTTCTAACCTAAGATGTGATGAGATTAGTTAAAACTTAAAAATAAAATAAGATGTGTATGCCCAATTACTTTTGGACTATTGGGTCTTCAATGTGACATGGAACAAGGTCAGTGATGGGTATGAGGGGCAGATCAAATTGGTAAAAATAGTTAACCAACCCTCTTAATAGGGTAGGTACACATGAAGAGGGGATCTGATATGTTGATTAATCATAATTTATTTGGAAGAACTGTCTCTTTCACCCTTTTCAAGAGAAATGCACCTTCACACAGAAATATGGAAAATCTGTTTCTAAGTAGCTCATACATTATCTGGCCATGTAACTATGCTGATTATATGGAAAGGCAAGAAGGATGGTGAACAAGAAGGAATTTCTTCAATATTGATGTATTTTTCTCTTTTATTGTAGAGTTTATAACATTCTATAAAGAAGAGGTCTAAATGGCTGATGAATTCAAAACATTCTTCAGTTTGGAATTTCTTCTTTGTGGCATAGTGGCATTACATTCACACAGCATTGACACAGAAAACTGAAAGTGTAAATGTAATTCAATTACATGGGTTTAAAACAAGAAAAACATAGCAAATTATTAAACACTAAAATACTCAAATGAAGCAGAAATGAAAAATCAGGGGTTTATAAGCAAAAAAAATTGGAATAACTGCATTTTACCTGCAGGTTAATCCCAGTTTTTTCCAGGCTTGACCAAGTTTTTCAAAAAGCTGTTGTGTCAGTTTGACTTGGCACAGCCCAGGTGCTAGGTGCCCTTTACTCACAATTAAAAGCATTTTACGTTTTAAAATATGCCTACTATGCTTGAGGTACCATTCCATCCTTCTAAACTATTAATTTGTTCGTACTATTGTCCATTAACATTTACTTTGACTATTGTGTATAATAGAAGCTTCCATGCATAATCATCATGAATCCTTTCAGCTTGTCCCTAGGAGGTGAGTAATATTTTGTTGGACTTCTTTGTCGTCATTTTGAGAGAATGGAATTCTCACCCTTGTTTATAGCTTTCCAGTTCATAGGTCACTTAAATCCCATGAAAGGAACATGGATGCCTCAAAGTTAAGTAGTTCTAGGTCAGCTAATACTACCAAGATTAATGGCCTGGCAGTCTGTAAAACTCAGTTCCAACTTCAAAGATATGATGATCCCATGAAAATTTGAGCAATGGACCACAAGGATATGCAGAAGTTGTCAAGCCATTAATTGTGAGCTGGATGCCAAAGGGATGATAATGATAAATGTCAAATTATACCTGGTGAGAAATATCTAGGGAAGGTTTGGCGATGGCTTGGGATTGCAGTGCATGCAATAAGATGAGAAGAACTCTCTTGCTCCCAATTATGCAAGTTTATAAAAAGCAATCCATAACATGGTAATTCAATGCCTTTTATCTTTATCTTTATCTTAAGGTCAAGGGTCCATTTCTAGCGCCTCTTGGGGCATCCTGAGGCTAAATTGGGGCTCCAATGTGATATATTATGAATCCTTTGACATCTTACTGAGGCTTTCTTATCCAAATGACCTTAATAGCCAGTCAAAATCTTTTTGTAAGCCTTAATTAAATTTCATCAAGACATCCAACGGTAACTTTTCTCTCAAAGCTTGTTCATTTTTGGGCAAACATGAGCTATCACATATAACTTTATAAGTGCAAGTTAATAAGCCCATTGACTTTTCAATAGAAAAAAATAAGATGAGCACAAGTCATGATTATTTATTTCATAACCTTATTAAAATCATACCCAGTATTTCCAATAAGCCTCCAACAGCAACCACATAGCTACTCGCATCTTAATCTTAGAGGAAGATATATCCTAAAAAAACTTTATAGTATTCAATTCTTGGGGTTTTTAAAAATGAAAAATTATACGGAAGAACTATCTTCCAAATGTTTCCAAAAAGCTGCAAGTGTTTTCCTAGTCAGACAAAATTGTTATGACTAGATCCTAGGTACTCATAAAGCACTAGTTGTGCATCTCAAGGTCATTGATGGACTACCATTGGTTTATTTCAAATTTCATTTACAAATGCATCGTTTCAACAACCAAAATTTGATGTATTGATTTTCAGTTAGTGATATTCAGTAATGATTATGAAAGCTGATCCCTTGCAATAGGCACTTCTGTTTTATGCATGGCTTGCTAAACTGTACTGAAACAACTTGCACAAGAGAAGAATATAATAGGAAATGTACTTCAAATACTTGATAATACTTGAGAATAATAAGCCACTTTGACGATGCAGACCTCCAAATATCTCCAATAAGAACACAATTTACAATATGATAATAATAAAATAACTACTAGCTCTTATATATACCCTACTTATGCCTTGGCTTTCACTCAGGCTGACTTAGACACCTAAATAAGAATATAATCATGATCATATAATTTAATTAAGAATTAAGATAGCCACAAGCCAACTACTCATAACCCTATGTCCACTATACGGTTAAGGGCATGGCAATAACAAGGTTGGGCAATAAATTAAGCTACTAATAATTCTAGAATTTGTAATAGGACCAATTCTATATTGTATCCTAAAATATTTAGATTTATGAAATTTACTTCATAAATCGAAATTCAATGAACTTTGAATTTTAACAACAATAGGCAAAGACAAAACAAAAAAATTGATGTATGGATCAAACTAACACTCAAAAGGCACTTTAACTTCAAGCCACCTTGAGCTGGCTGGTCTTTGGTCATTAATGGTGGATAGTTTTCCCTCTGTCTGTTGGTTTAGATCCACCTCGTGAGATGCTGTTAGTTTGTTTTTAGATTACAGCCTTGCTACAGTTTGTCTTTTGTTGTCTTTTGGTTTGTTCTTGCTGGGCTTCATTGTCAGGTTTGTCCTGATCTGTGTAAAAGGGTTGGGGCCCTTTCAAAATCCCCCTATTTACCCTTAATCAAAAAAATTAAAAAAACACTTAGAAGGACCTGACAAAGACCATACTTTGCGTATTGCATTGATGCTATTCTCACCAATTTTCTAAAGGTTTCCTTCCAAAAAATGAAAAGTTTATTTGAGAATCATAAGATAACTAAGTAATATAATTATAACTAGATGCTACAACCTGAAAGTATGCATATGAAGGAAGGCTACTGAAAAAGATTCAATTGTGAACAACTTCACACATCATGTAAACAGTAAAATTAACTCAGAGTTAAGGATAAGTGACTCACTAAAGATTCTATAATCTCCTCTACTGTTTCCTTGGAGAAACACTTATCAATCAATGGAAGACTGCATGGAGACAAAATCTGTCAGTTTCAAGCAATATTTTGGAATAAATTATTTTTGAAACTACAAAAAGATGCCCAGAAAACAAAGTACCCTAACATGATCTACATCCAAACAAGCATAGATGGATCTTAACTTCCTAATAAACTCATGTAAAAATATTGATGAATTGTTACTTGTTCAGAATGCTTTTCTCCCCAGGCTTGACTTGAATAGAAAATTCTTCGATACTGGCCTTCACAGCTTCACGTTCTCCAGAACTCAAGCTGATTAGACGCTTCTCAAGTTCTGGCAATTTCTGGTGTAAGAGGGAAGAAAAATATAATTAAATGTGAAAGGACCACTTTATAGTATTAAAGATTTGCATTGAAATCATAGTCCTAACATGTATAAAATCCAATAAACTATATGAAAGTTGTACGCATATACTCAACAAATACTAGCTTAAGCTCAAGGCTGCAGACGACAAAGAAAATTTATTGTGCTAGATACCTAAAGCTCTTTTTCAACTGTATAAGAAACAGAGACATCACAACAATACCTTATATGGAACATAATGAGTGGCAAGACCAGTTGCAACCATCTCTGCACCATCAAACCGTGCTCCTGTTAATGCTAAATATTCCCCTGCATTATTACGAGTTCAATAAGAGAAACAGTCAGATAAAATTGAATTATTCTGAAAGCAAGCATTTTGTATTTAAATAGCAAATATTTCATTCCTTCACCAGCCATCAATGAATTTGATTACAAGTAATTGAAATGTTTACAAAGTACACTTTCTTATATATTAGTTCTCATATTCAATTTCCTTTTGGACCGAAAGTCTGAAAGTTTGCAGTTTCCAACTGACATTACAGATGCTGCTTGCATCACCTTTTAAAAAAAATTAAAATATATATATCTTAAACTCCACACAACATTGGATCTTATTACATGAAAATTCAACAATAACTATGCGGACACAATAATATGTTCGTACCAAGATGTCCTGGAAGATGTGAAAGAACGTATGAGAAGCTGCAGTCAGTGTGAAATCCAAATCCAGCCTCAGGAGTTGCAAATACCTGTTGCAATCATTGCAAAGACAGGATATTTTTGAGACAGGATTATGTTCTCATTAAATTCTATGAAAAGTTATGGACTAAGAAAAAAATTTGGATGACCACATTACATTGCTCATGAATCGTCAAATGAACTCAATGATAATTAACTGGACTAAAGATAAACAGAGATTGCCAAGATTGGACTGGATTATATTGTTGACTGAGTGTTTCCACCTACTACCAATGGGTTCTTTACAGACAGGACCCGCAAGAATAGAATTCATTACTTCATACATGTAGCTAACTGCACTTACAAATGTGTACAAGACTTACCCTGTCTTCGTATGTTTACAATATTAACGGAATTCATATCTGGGTTGAGAAAAACTCACAGTGTTCTCCGTAACAACTGAGAATGTGGCTGGAACTGCGAAACTTGCACCTCCTCCCATTGCAAGCCCGTGAACAATTGCAACCTGATATAAACCAAAATGGAATATTTTGTGTAAGATAAATATATAGAGCCCATGAACAATTGCAACCTGATATAAACCATAATGAAATATTTTGTATAAGATAAATATATAGAAACACAGAATGAGGTATCAAAATCTTTTGCATGATAAGTGAGAAGTTTTAATGTACAAAATGTAAAAGAGTTGTTGATATCTCATGTGAGCAGTCTGGATAAATGCACATACTTTTAATACATTTACATAAAAACTAAGCATGCAAATATTTTGTTTTAAATAACCGTGCAATATTCTGCTTCCAAGAGTGCAATTACAAAACATGATCACTAAGTTCTCTAAAGGAATTGATTCAAAGCAAGATTTGCATTTGCAGTGCTTATTTTCCTAGCTCTCACAAGCATCAGACTATTAAATTTCTGTGCTAGAAAAAAAATATATTTCTCAACAGAATGAAAAATCTTACCAGAGTTTTCTTGTATGTATGAAGGTGGTATAGAAGCCAATACATTCTATAAACAACCTCGATCCAAGATTCATCTGCATAAGATTATTGCTTAGTTATAACTTCTCTCTCTTTCAGATTCATTGTAGAAAATAACTGACTAATGCAGCATCTTCCTCTTTCAGATTCATTTGCAATGATAACTAATTACTCTCTTCCTCTCTCTCTGGCACACTTATATCCCACATATCAAAAGTAATAGTATGAGAGATTAGAAAGACATAAACACACAAGTTCACATTTATATACAAGTTCACACCCACTACAAAGTTGAGAGATCAGAAAGACATGATCACTAGCCCAAAATTGTTTAGGAAACAGGTTCTGAACAAAAGTTCTGACAGTATGGGATAAATATTTGGTGAAAGAAAGGTTGTCTCAAGAAGATGTCTCTCAGTGCTATTAAACTCCTCAAGGAGGGAAAAAAAGCAGAATCTTTGAACTTTGAATGTACAGTATATTTAGGAAGAGTTTTCCCATTTTTTCTCATACAAGAAAGTACTTCATGAAATACAGTCTCATTTGTTTATAAGCACTTATGACTCTCGTGGGTTCTTTGGCCTTCGAAGAGTGCAAAACACTCTCTCTGAGAAACACAACTATGAAATATCCTAATAGTAAAATGCACTTTTCCAGAGCTTAGCTGAGTCACATGCAATCAGGGGCTGCAAGTGTGAGGACGGCCATTAGAAAAATAGAACATTCAGAATGAACAGATTTGATGACTGATTTCCAAGCAGGATCACTTAAGCTCAATATTAAATGGTTTGGATGCTTGAGAAAAGATATCTATGTTCAAAACAAATTTATGCCCACCTGTCTTTCCCTCATAAAACATTTTTAGGTCTCCCCCAGCAGAAAATGCTCGCCCAGTTCCCTGAAGGAAGACTGATGATGTCAGCATGTATTGGACATGATTTTATTTTTTAACAATATCCTTTGCAAGTTTTAAGGTTAACAATAAAATGTTCATAATTAAATTATTGCTTGTGTAATTCTACCTTGATTATTATCATCTCAGCCTCTTTCTCATCCTCCCATTTTTCAAACAGCTCTGCTAATCGGGAGACCTACCATCATGTAGAAGTAAGATACAATTATGAACCAAGCATGGAAGAACTGACTTTCCCCTTTAATATAACAAAATCAAATGTGGAAGATAAAGAATGTCTATCTTACCACTTTTGATGAAATAATATTCAATTTACGAGGACTGTTAAGTGTCACCACCCGAATGTGGTCTATTTGTTCATCAAGGACAACCTGCTAGAACATCCAATTTTCTTTCAATAAAATATTAAAAACTATCAATCAAAAAATCAATTCGGGTAGAGCTCTCATCAAAGCACAAGAACCTCGAACAGTGCAAATTTTTAAAAATTTATTGCATGTTAAATGAAAATACAAACCCGATTTGACTATCAAAGGCATGTCTACTGATCTGCTTGCAAATCAAATCAATTCTTGGGCGAAATTCTCTTGCTTTTGTATAAAGCAATAACTTAGACATGCACAGTTAACTAAATGCTATAGGTAATTAAAGTGAACACTAATTATTTTAGAGATGTTTTTGCAATGCTGACTAGTCTTAGCAATTACCAAAATAGATCCAACAGGTGAAGAGCATCCTTTGTCTTCCCATCTTCCACCAGCTATAACTTACTGGAACATTGAGGCCTCCATTCATTGATATCAAATCCAGGGAAGAAGTGAAAAAAATGATAACAAATCAGCCTACTTCAATAATACAAAATCCTCCTGAATTGGCTGGCTAGCGGATGCCATGTAAGAACTATATCTATGCTGTAGACCTGCTATTCATGGGAAGAATGTATTTAAAAATTGATGGAGCATTCTCTCATTGGTTAAAACCTAGGATTGCTATGAATTTACAGGTTTATGGGAATTGGTTAAAACCTAGGATTGCTATTAAAGTTCTTTGTGCTCTTGATGTCATCCTTCAGGCTTAGGATTTTTTAATAGTTCACTTTGCAAAAAAATGTGACAAAAATAAGTATTTCAAAGGAATTCATGTTTTTTGGATAAGTGAACTTTTATATGAATTATTGAACTCTGGGATTGGATACCATAGTATGACCAAAAATTGCAGCACTTCGAGTTTTTCTTATTTTCTACCCCTGTAGTTTTGGAAATAACCCACTTCTAAAGCGATATACTATGAAGTAACCAAGTATATTAAAGCTTATAACCGTAGTTTTAGTCAATAGTAAGTTAACTTTACATGCATTTGTGTAATTTTAATCTTGAGAAACCACTATGGAAGAATATTAGGCTTTACCTTATGGATTAGATTTGGTAAAAGCTAGCAGAGTACGAGAGAACTTCTTATATGTGTCAAAACTACCATGAGTGTGACCATTTCCTCAGAACATGTATACTCCTCTTTAAAATGGTGTGAGAAAATGCCCTTACTAGTCAACAATTCCTACGATAACAACTTTCTAGAGAGAAAATTTGGACGGCGATGTTGAGTTGGCTGTGCAGACCCGACGGCGATGTTGAGTTGGCTGTGCAGACCCGCAACCAATAGGGTTGCGGCCTGCATGTTGTAGGCTCCTATTGCATGTTTGAGCAGGCTTCAGATCAGTGTGTGGGGGGTGTTCAGTGTGCACCGGGTGGGTTTTTTATGCTATGCGAGGTCTAGTTTCTTTAAGGTTTGCTTATCGGTGTTTAGCGGATTGGTGTTTGCTTGTATTCGGGTTCTATGGCTACCTCAAGCTATTTTTTATTGCTTCTCAGTTTTTGATTGATTTTTAATAGTTTGTGGAGGTATAAGGGTGTATTGTCCTTTTCTCTTGGCAATGGCTCCAGGGGAGGCATCGGGGGCTAAATCCCCTTTGGATTTTCGAGCTGCATTTGGGGTGACATCTCCAATTCTTTCAACAAGGGTTTTTGATAACAATCTGTTTTCAAATGATTCGGGCAATGGAGGATTTGTGCCATCTGGAGGTTCTTGTATCCCAAAGATAAATGATTGCCTAGAACGTACCAAAGATAGGCCAATGTTGGTAATTCAACCAGAATCCATTGCGGAGGATATTGAGTATTACTCGAAGCATGCTTTGTGTTGCAAATTCTTGGGAATGAGGGTTTCACTCCAATTTTTTGAGTCGTGGGCTCACCAGCCCTGGTCCCTAGAGGGTGAGATGGAAATAATGTTGTTGGCAAACAGTTACTTCATGGTGACTTTTAATTGCATGGCGGATTGCAATAGAGTATTCAAAGGTGGGCCTTATTTACACAACCAGACTGGTTTATTTATCAAATCCTAGCATGTGAGTTTTGATCCTTCGGAGGAGCTCCCAAATCGGGTTCCAATGTGGGAGCGTCTCCGTAGGTTTCCAGTTGAATGTTGGCGCAATGACATCTTGCATAGGATTGCTTCGCTACTAGAGAAACCAGTGGGTCCTTCTCAACAAACTCAGGATAGAAAGGTAATGACATTTGCTCGCATTTTTGTTGAGATGGATTTAAATAACCCTCTTTCAGATTCTTTGGAGATTCATGCAGGTTCATATTCTTGGGTGCAACAGCTAGATTATGAGACATTGCCCTTTTGTTGCCGTCTATGTCATGAATATAGCCATCTGCAAAGAAGATGTCCAAAGTCTAAATCTTTTGAGTTTCAGACTACTCAGCCTCCTCGCAACCCTCCTAAGGTCGACAAAGGCAAGGACCCCATTCCTGGTGAGGCTGCAGGTGCGGAGGGTTTTATTCCTATTAAGGCTTGTAATAGGAACCGGGGTTAAAAGAGGACTCTTAAGGAGCGTCAGGAAGGTGATACCTTTAATAGATTTGAGGTTTTGGATGATCTCGGTCAGCAGGAAGTGAATTTGAGTATGATGATCATGGATCAGGGTGTTTTGGAAGTGGTTCAGGAAGGACTTATTCCAGATTACAACCAGACTTCACAGGAGGTTGGTGTTTTGCAAATGGAAACGGATCTTAGTTTGGTGGTTCATGGGAGGTCCAAGACTCTTGCGGATGCAAAGATGGGGGAGGGAGAGATCTCTACTCCATTGGTAAAAGTGGGGTCTGATTCAGTAAAAGGTAGCAAGGCTTCTCCTTCGTTGGGACTTCTTCATAAAGACCAAAAGAAAAGGGTTGCTGAGAAGTCTTCCAAAGTTGGGAGAAAAAAGGACTTAGAAAAAATAAATATGATGGGGGAGGCTTTGGTGGAGTCCGGATCTGTTAAGACCCTGGATTCTCATTTTTCTAACCCTCTGAAATGATCGTCCTCTCTTGGAATGTTAGGAGCTTGAATAGTGGCCCTCGACAAAAAGTTGTTCATGAATTGGTGAGAATTCATTCTCCTAATGTTCTTTTTTTACAGGAGTCTAAGTTATCTGTTGAAAGTATGGTTGGTTTGTTGCCAAAGCTATGGGGGCGGGGTGATTATCAGTGTATTGGGGCTCATGGTAATGCAAGGGATGTGGCTTGCTTGTGGAACCCATTGAAGATTCGTCCTCTTTGGTGGATGTCCTCCAAGTCTTCCATCTTTGTGGTTGCTTCAAATCTGGAGTCAATGGAGACTATTCTACTTTCAAACATTTATGCGCCTATTGATTTTCCTGGTAAGCAATTATTGTGGTCTCATATCAATTTCATTCGTAGCCTTGCTCCTTTTTTCCCTTGGATTATTGCGAGTGATTTCAATGCCATTATTGAGTTGGATGAGAAGAAGGGTGGTATTGTGAGGTTGGAGGCCTTTGCTTTCCTTCTTTGTGATAACATATCTACCTTGAATTTGGTTGACATTAAGCCTCATAATGGTCAATTTACTTGGAACAATAGGAGAGTGGGAGAGAATTGTATTGCTGAGAAACTTGATCATTTCTTGGTTTCCTATTTCTAGATTGGAGGATTGTGGTCTTCTTGCTCTAAGATTTTGGACTGGAGAGGCTTAGATTATTGGCCTATTAAGTTATCTGCTACTTCGGCTCGTGTTGTTCGATCCCCCTCTTTCAAGTTTCAGCTTATGTGGTTAAAAGATTCTTCTTTGCAGGGGCATGTGGCTGAATGGCGGCGGATGGGAAGACTTGCTCATGGCACTGCTATGTATTATTTTTCCAAATTGCTGCAATATGTGAAATATTAGCTCAAACAGTGGAACAGGCAGTGTTTTGGAAATATTTTTCATGCTAAGGTTGCTGCTTAAGCTGACTTGGATGTCATCACTTGGGAGATAAGGGAGTTTGGTCTTTCTAAGGATTTACTTAGGGAGGAGGCAAGGGCTTTGCAAGCTCTAGAAGAGTGTGAGTTGCGTGAGGAAATTTATTGGAAACAGAAGGCTCGCATTGAGTGGTTATAGGAGGGGGGCAGAAACACTGCTTTCTTCTTCAATTCGATGAAAGTCGGGAGACATGGTAATTCTATGCATGTTCTTGTGAATGACAGGGGCGAGCATTTATCTTCTTTGCAGGATATGTCTAGAGAAGCTTTGCAGTTCTTTGCTTCATTATTTAGAGAGGATTATCAAGATGATTTGGCAAAAGAAAACCATGTTTTGTCTTGTATCCCCTCCTTGGTTACTAGGGAGATGAATGAGCATCTTTTGGGCTATATCTCGCTGGAGGAGTTGGAGGCTATTGTGTTCCAGATGAAGAAAGGGAAAGCACTGGGCCCTAGTGGCTTTCCAATTGAATTTTATCAGGAATTTTGGGATATCATTAAGTTGGACTTGTTGGAGGTAGTTCGTGAGTCTCAAAGGAATAAGCAGATGTTGCGGGCTTTGAACTCTACCTTCCTTGCTCTCATTCCCAAATGTGAAGGGGCAGATCGGCAAAGTCAATTTCGACCTATTTCCCTTTGTAATGTGGTTTATAAAATCATTTCCAAGTTGATTGTTGAAAGGATGAAACAATGGCTTAGATGGATTATCTCTGAGGAACAAAGTGGTTTTGTCGAGGATCGACAAATTTTGGATGGGGTGGTCATTGCTACTAAAACTATTCATTTTGTGGCATCCTCGAAAGAAAAGGCTATGTTCATCAAACTAGATATGGCAAAGGCCTACGATAGAGTTAAGTGGTCCTTCTTGCAAAAAATTCTTCTTGCCTTTGGTTTTGTTGAGTGGGTCCAATGGGTTATGTGTTGTGTTACTTCCACTTCTTTCTCGGTGTTGATAAATGGTGAGTCTTCTCTTTTTAGTGCTTCTAGAGGCCTTTGTCAAGGGGATCCTCTCTCTCCTTATTTATTTATTCTTCTTGCTGAAGGTTTGGGGAGAGTGGTGAAACGTAATATGGAGTTGGGTCTTATTCAGGGTTGGGTGTGGGGAAATGGTTTGCCTCCTCAATCTCACATGCAATTTGTGGATGATACTGCTTTGATGGGTATGGCAAGATCAGAGAAGCCACGAACTTGCGCAAGGCTTTAGATATTTATCTTGTTGCTTCTGGTCAAATGATTAATGATGATAAATCTTCCATTTTCTTCTTCAATACTCTGCAGCTTATTCAACAAAGGATTTCTTGCATCTTGAGGTTTCAAATTGGTTCTCTCCCTTTAACCTATCTTGGCATTCCTATATGTTCTAGTAGTCTTCCTAGGGAGTCATGGCAGAATATTTTGGATAAGTTTCGTGCGAAGGTTAATCATTGGACTCATAGATGGTTGTCCTTTGTTGGGCATGTGCAACTGCTTAAATCTGTGGTGCAGGCTCTTCCTATTTATAGGTGCATGCTCCAGGTGGCTCCAGTTGGACTTGTAAAGGATTTGGATTCTTTGGCTAGACAATTCTTATGGGCAGGCAGCTTGTCCTCTTCTAAGTGGTTCCTTGTGAAGTGGGATATTGTGTGTAGCCCGAAGGAGTTTGGAGATCTTGGATTGCAGCAGTCATAGTTGCAAGACTCACCAAAAACTTGGCGAGTTTTTGAAAACTCGCGAGTTTTTGAAAACTCGCGAGTTTTTTGGCCTTGCGAGTTTTCCAGGCAATTGTACGCCTGGAAAACTCGCCGTACATTCTGGAAAAACTCGCCATACTTTTGGAGAGTTTTTCTAGAATGTACAGTGAATTTTTGAGAAAAACCCGCGTGACTATGCACACACCCAGGCAGCCGCTAAAAAGCGATTTTAAGTTGCTTTTTTTCATTCATTCTCTTCTCACACTCGACCAAAAACCTCTCCAAGGCATTGTGCACTCATTTGCAGCGATTTTCCATCCAAAAGACAAGATTTGAAGGGCATTTACATCGAATTTAGAAGGCAAATTGGATTTCTAGATAGGGTTTCTCATTTTTTTTATTCTTTCTTTTTTAAAAACAAATTCTTCAGTCTTGTTGGTTCTATGTTTAAAAATCATCTGAATATAGTGTGAAAATGATTTAAATGCATTTAGATTCATCAAAACAAGATTTAGATTCATGAAAACAAGATTTTTTTATGAATTTTTCTGATTTTTTTACATATTTTGCTGATTTTTTCATTTTTATTAAATTTTCTTAAAACCCTAGTTATTTTTTTTGTTTTGAATCCTCTTTTTTGTTGAATAACATGCTTACAATCTTTTAGATTAGCTTAATTTTTTACTAGTTTGAAGTAATTTTCAGATTTTTACATTTTTTCACATTTTTTAGAAACCCTAGTTATTATTTTTTTTTTTAAATCCAATTTTTTTGTTATGAAAATGTTTAGAATCTAGTGATAGATTTTTAGTAATTTAAACTTAAAGTAATCTCTTTTGATTTAATCTAATTTAGCTTGTTTTTAAATTTTCTATCAAAAACTAACAAGTTGTGCTTTGACTTTCACTTTGTGTAGGTTAATAATTAATTGATAATGGCTTCTGAACCCGCTTTTGCCTCAGGCTCTGTCCCATCCGTGCCTGCAGGATTTGTAGGCAAACGTCCTCCAGGAGCTAGAGATCCTGCCTAGAAGTATGCTTATCTAGGACCCATACCTAGCACAATATATTGCATTCCATGTAAAAAAATATATCGTGGAGGCATCAATCGCCTCAAGTACCACCTTGCAGGCATCTCTCAACGTGATGCTAAGGAATGTCCTAAAACCACAGAAGAAATAAAAAGACATATGAATGCCATACTTTCAGCTGCAGAAGAAAAAAAAGTGCAAAGAGAGAAGGCAAGAGCAGCAATGCAAGCAACCATTGCCTCTTCTCAAGGTGCTCCAATTGAGTCGGATGATGATTATGATGTTACTCAGGAGATAGTGGGTTCTCTTCGTGGCCCACATGTGCGAAGGTCAATGCAATCCATTGGCACCTCGACCTCCATCCCTTCATCTTCCTCTTGTAGAGCACCAGGGGCAGGGGCAACTACAGGACCTACAAGGTTGGATAGTTATTTTGTGCCTAGAAACACACCTGGTGCACAACCTTCCTTAGAGGCGACTGGATGGAATAGGGAGGTGCATGAGCAAGCAAACATTGCTTGTGCAGATTTTTGGTATTTTAACAATATCCCTTTCAATGTGGCTAGTTCTCCTTACTGGCAGAATTTGGTCACCACATTGACAGTTGCAGGAAAAGGCTACAAGGCGCCTTCTCGCACGGACTTGAGTGGGAGGTTAGTTTATGTTCTTTAATTTATGTTTTTTAAAGTTAATTTATGATGAATTTAAGCTATTTTTTTTGTTTACAAATTAAAATTGTGTACTTAATTTCACTTTGTACTTGTAGGTTGCTTGCTAATGCAACTGAAAGGGCAAGGGCAGCAGTAGAGGAGCAAAAAGAAAAATGGCAAAAATATGGCTGCTCTATTCTTTCTAATGGGTGGACGGATGGAAAAAACCGTACCATCATTAATTTCTTGGTTGCATGCAAAGAAGAGGTGGTGTTCTTAAAATTAATTGATGCTTCCCACATTGTAAAAAGTGCAGAAAATTTGGCTAAGATGTTGGAGGAAGTTTGCATGGAGGTGGGGATTGCAAATGTTGTGCAAATCATAACTGATAATGTAGTAGCATATGTGGCAGCAGGGAGACTCCTCCAAGATAGACACCCCTCAATTTTTTAGACACCATGTGCAACCCATGTCCTTGACCTTCTTTTGGAGGACATAGGAAAACTAGATTGCATCACACCAGTTGTAGAGGATACAAGGAGGATCACTAAATATATCTACAATCACCCTTGGGTTCTTCGCTTGATGAGGGAGCACACCCATGAGAAAGAATTGGTGAGGCCAGGTGTCACAAGGTTTGCAACGATTTTCTTAACGTTGCAAAGCATTCTTAGTTCTTTGACTTCTTTAAAACAAATGTTTGTGAGTCAACCATGGATGGACTCAACCTATTCGAAGAAGCCGAAAGGAGATAAAGTGTCAAAAATTATGTTTGATACCCAATTTGCACAAAGAGCAGCAGAGATTGTGAAGGTAACTTCAATTTCAAAACTTTGAATTTGAATTCAAATTGAATAAATTTTTTAATGTCTTTCATTGTAAATTTGAAACTCTAATTTTGCATTTTTATATTGTAATTTGTAGGTGTCGGAGCCCTTGGTTAGAGTGCTCCGCTTGGTGGATGGGGATAAAATCCCAATGGGATATCTTTATGAGGCCATGGATAGGGCCAAGGAGGCTATAAGAAATTATTATAAAGGGGACAGCCTCAAATTTGATCCCATTTGGGAGATTATTGATAGGAGGTGGAACCATCAACTCCACCAACCCCTCCATGCAGCAGGGTACTTCTTGAACCCTCATTTCTTCCATTCAAGCACCTACTCAAATCCTACTGGAGAGGTTATGGAGGGCCTCATGAAGTGCATTCAAAGGATGTCACCTGACCTTGACGCGGGAGACCTCATTGTTAATGAAATCCAAAGTTATAGAGAAAAAAGGGGTGCACTCTTCTCTTTAGAGCTAGCAAAGAGAGCAATACACAATCAGCCACCAGGTATAAAATTTGAAATTTACAAGTTACAAATATTGATAATTTGATAAAATATGTTTTCAACTTTTGAGTTTTGACTTTCCTTTCTAAGTTTCTAAGTTCTCTTGTAACTCTTAATTTGTTTTTTGTAGATGTTTGGTGGTCAAATTGGGGTGGAAATACCCCACATCTCCAACAATTTGCCCTCCGTGTCTTATCACAACCTTGTAGTTCGTCCAGTTGTGAGCGCAATTGGAGTTTGTTTGAGACCATCCACACAAAGAAAAGGAACAAACTAGCTCAAAAACGCCTGAATGACCTTGTATATGTGCAATATAATCTTCGGCTGCGCATAAAACGGGTTAAGGAAATATCAGATGATCCAATTGATTTGGATGAGATAGATCCGTACAATGATTGGACAAGGCGAGATGAGCAACCTTCATTGTTTTCCGAGGATGAGATCTATGACTTTGAGCGACAAGCAATGGAGGAGGGGGGTGGATTTGCATTCTCATTGGATGACATTGAGGATGATCCTGAGGAGGAGTCATTGGCAGTGCCAGAGCCACCAGCAGTAGCCTCTACATCCAGGATGGAGGTTGAGCAGCCACAGCAGATGCCTACGACTACACCCTCTCCGTAGTGAGAAGTACTAGACATGGGAAGAGGAAGATGTGAATTTGTAAAAGCTGAAATATATTAATGTTGTATTTACTTTCAGTTTTTCAAAAACTATTTGCTATTTTCATTTTGTTTCAAACTATCAGTATCAGCGTATTGAGCATTCCACATGGGGATGCGATTTTGTATCTAATTTTCTTTCAAATCAATCAAATATAACTAGATTCGGCTTGTTTCTTCTATGTACTCATTTTATTGACTCATTGGATGCATCTTATCTTTGAATTTTGCAAAAAAATGTGTTTTTAATGAAGTTTAAGCAATTTTTTAAGTTGCCGAGTTTTTTCCAAATTTTTGCCAAGTTTTTTTCGTACCGTATTTTCCGAGCTTGGCGAGTTTTTGCAATTGGCGAGTTTTTCAACTATGGCATCAGTCGACTTGGTCTGAGTTGGCGTTGGCTGCAAAGCTTTATTGAAGGTGGTGTGTGGAGCAGGATCATATCTGGGCCAAGATTTTATCTCACAAGTACCTTCTGGTGGTTCTGAAGGAGGAGATTCCCAAGTATCCTCTGATGGGGAAAGAAAAAGACATTTGGGGAACACTTAAGAAAGGGGTTGTGCTGATTAAGGAGAGCTTGTTCTAGATATGTAATAGGGGGGCTAAGGTTCTCTTTTGGTCTGATTCTTGGGATGGGTTTCCCCCCATTTTCCGTCAATATCCTAATTTGCTGAATCTTTGCCAGTGTTTCCTAGAGGTTGGTTGGTCAAGGGTGAGTGATTTTAAGACTTCTTATCCATGTGGGTTGATGGAGGTGGCTAGGTGGAAGGATCCTTACGATTGGCCTGTTGTTGGGTTGGAGGAGGATTGTGTTGAGCTGCAAAATATTTTGGTTGGTAGACTATGCAGCTCCCTTAGGGATAAGGATATTCTTGCTTGGAGCCTGAATCCCAAGGGTGCTTTCACTGTTGCTAGGGGGTATCAGGAGTTGCTAGCTCATAAGTTTGGTGGGGTGGAGGTCGCTTGGTGAAAACATGTGTGGAACAAGTTTTCATGGCCAAAGTGTAATTGTTTTTGTGTGGACTCTAGCTTGGAATAGATGTTTGACTTGGGATAATCTTTGGAAGCGAGGATTCTAAGGTCCCTCTATTTGCATTTTGTGCGGCTACAATGAGGAGGATTCTTCCCACTTGTTTTTCTGTTGTTCTTATTCTATGTTGTTGTGGCATTTATGGTGGGGTGTTTGGAAACAACCATGCGTTCATGCTTATTCCCTTGTTGAATTCTGGAGTAGTCTGGGAAGACCTCCTACCCAAGCCTCTTTCCTCCAGATTGTGTGGTGCATTGATCCTACTTTCATCCTTTGGAAAATTTGGCTGGAAAGGAATCGTAGGATTTTTCGGGGTGATAGGTTGATGGCTCAACAGGTTTGGCACAAATTTGTTGGTATGATTCAAGAGGCAGTGGAAGCAAAATGTGAAGTGGTTTATCTTTTGGAAAGGAGTGATGATGAAATTGTGAAAAGATTAGGCTTACAGGGGTTGACTTTGTCTCTGCTTGTGTCAAAAGAGGTAGGCGAGCTAAAAAGAAGGTTCAAAGGGTTGGAAGATGGTTTCCTCCTCCAGCGGATATTCTGAAGATCAATATAGATGGTTCTTCCAAGGGTAATCCTGGGCCTGCTGGGATTGGTAGAGTTGGAAAAGAATGTTCCAGTTCAATTATTTTCTTTTTCTCCATTCATAAAGGGTAGTATTCTAACAACTTTATGGAGGGGCTGGCAATTCTCTAGGCTATTGAGCATGCTTGTGTTTTGGGTTGGCGTAGGATTATCTACGAATCTAACTCACAGATTATTGTTAATTTGTTGCACAAGCAAAAAGTGGTTGAGGTTAATTGGCAGTTTGCCTTAGTGGTTCTATAGATTTTGCAGAGGTGCTCTTTGTTGGAAGTGGTGTCTTTCGCTCACATTCTGCGTGAATATAGAGTTGCTGACTATTTGGCTAAGTGGGCTTCGAAGCATGCTGATGATTGGAAGATTGAGGGGTGGGGACAATTACCCCCTGATTATTGTCATGAATTAGAGAGGGTCATTATGATGATATGGATGGATAGGGTGTTTGTGGTTGTGTGGATGGTGGTTATTGTCTTGGATGGGTGTTCTTGTGCTTTCTTTCTTGGGAGCCTACAGTTTCCTGATCCCTATGTACTGTTAATTTCTGGATTTCAATAAAGTTTTTACCCCTTTTTATTAAAAAAAAGTCAACAATTCCTACACTATTCTTGAACAATTTTGCAATGTACATAATCATCAGTGTTCCACGGGCCTGGGGGACGGGGAAATGGGGGGACGGGGAAACGCGTTTCGGAGACGGGGGGACAAAGGGCCTAAGTTTGGGGATGGCGGGGAGACGGCGGGGGGACGGCGGCGGGAGGTGGTGGGGTGGTGGTGCTGATATAGTTATACATATACTTATAGTACTTGAAAAACTAGTTTTGAAAAGATGTATAACAGTATAATAGTATAAGAATTACATTTCAAATGAAACTATAGGAAATTACTCAAATTAGTAAAATTATAACATAGCAAAATTTGAAATACTAAATCTAAATACAAAGATATCTTGAATGCTAATTGCTAAATAAAATTTGACAAATGAAATTGTTAAATTGGAGATTTCTATTATATCGAAAATATGAATATTTGATGTCATATGAGATATCACAAAGTCTATAAAGATGATTACATGATCCATCATTACAATGAGTAGCAAATGCCAAATGGCAAATAGTAAAAGAGTAAACTAAATAGTAAATACAGATACTAATAGCAAAATGTCAAAACTCAAAATGTAGTAAATACAGGAAACTCCTGGGCGTCTCCCAGTCTCCCAGGAAACCCCTAGGTGTTTCCCAGGAAACTCCTGGGCATCTCCCAAGGAGACTTGGAGACTTGGAGACGTCTCCCAAGGAAACTTGGAGACGTCTCCCCGTCTCCCCGTCTCCTTGGGAGACGCGGAGACGTTTCCCCGTCTCCGGCGGAGCACCGGCGGCGGTGGCGGGACGGCGGGAGACGCCAAGTACCCGTCCCCCCGTCCCCGAGACGTCCCCGTTTCGGAAACGCGCCATTTTTTTGGGGGGAAACCCGTCCCCGTGGAACACTGATAATCATTCTCTATGTGGAACATTCCCAAAAGCAGTTGTCAGTTGAATCGAGATTCACTTGCAGCCCAAAAAAGAAAGATATAAACACCAAACAAAATCCCCAGTTTACATATGAATTAGTTTCGGCTGTTGAAAAATTCTTTCAAAAAAGACTCCTCAATCATGGCATCTAAGTAAGCGGTTAATTGGGCAAGGATACTTACCAATTATAAAAGATACAATCAAAGAAGAAAGGTAAAAGATAATTAATGCTAGAAATTTTGATTATATTCAAGACCTTACGAAGTACTGCTTTTGCCCCCCACTTTTTCATAACTGCATTACGGGAGATCAAGCAAATTATTAGAGACACACGATCAATGCTGTTTGGGTAAAGTTGAAATGACCTGTTCTTCAGAAGGTTGAGCTGCAGGTTTACTGTCCTCATTGAGAGTTGCCATCTAAGCCTCTAAACGAATACAAATTCGCAAACAACCTGCAATTGCATTACATTGTCTACGAGAATTAGATCCCACACACCTATCCATTCACACAAAGGCATAATAACATACACGAACTAAATAGTGGAAATACATGTAATCCAATTAAACAATAGTAAGCATAACTCTGTACAAAATCGATGCCAAATGAGTAATTCACAGAACCCATATGCTACAAGAATTTTACACCCACACAACTAATCTTTAAAAAAAGCACAATAACAGAACTAAAAAGTGAGACATCATGAAATCCAACAAAACGATCATTAAAAGGAACTTCGAAAAGCATAACTGCCAAATGAGTATTTTACGGAGTTCATAAATTAAAAGAATTAAACTCCCAAACAACTAATTATTCACACAAGCCCCAATAACAGAACTAAAGATTGAAACGTCATGAAATCCAACAAAACAATTGTTAAAAAGGACTCAGACAAACGTAATTCCAAATGGATGTTTCAGAGCAACCATATACTTACCAAATATACAACGAAATTTGATTTCAAGAAGAGATGTGTATTTTACACTGACACAATTGATATGAGATTTGCAATGGCATTTTGTTCAAAAGGTCAGGTGGGTTGTTTGTTGAGAGCTGTCTAAATCTATCTATACACATCTTGACTGCGTGCACACCTACCTCCATGACTGGCCAACCTCTTCCACTACCGACGCTCGATTCGAGAGAATTCATCTTTTGTTTGTTTTCGAGTAGTCTGTGGGCTCAGCGTTTCCACTTACGATGATCAAAGTTTCGGAATAGTTTAATTGGGGGACTAATTTTCATTATTTTTGCGCGCTCACCTACCTCCATGACCCGCCAATTTTGATTCGCCAATTTGGACTCGCCAATTTTTATCGTAATGATGTACTCTTGCTGTTCTAAAACAGCTCTCTTGATGTATTTTGATCTTTTTATTCCAATAGGTATTAAAAAAAGATTTGATTTCTAGTAGGTTAATTAAGAACTATTCAACTTTAATAGATCAAAGGTCTATTGAATAGCCTATCTCCATGACTCGCCATTTTTCATTATTTTTGTGAGCTCACCTACCTCCACGACTTGCCAATTTTGATTCGCCTTGGTGAAAAGCATAAAAATAGGAAGAGAGGGCGGGGAATATTCTTTATAATGTTATGCATTCAGCAAGACTTGATTCCTAGTGGGTTAATTAAGAACCATTCAACTTCACCAATAGATCAAAGGCCTATTGACTCGCCTACCTCCATGACTGGCCAATTTTCATTATTTTTGTGCACTCACCTACCTCCATGACTCGTCATTTTTCATCATAATGGTGTGAAAAGAGAGGAGCTTGGTGAAAAGCATAAAAATGGGAAGAGAGGGCGAGTAATATTCTTTATAATGTTATGCATTCAACAAGACTTGATTCCTAGTGGGTTAATTAACTATTCAACTTCACCAATAGAACAAAGGTCTATTGACAAAACTACAAAATTATATTTTGCAATGTATATATTTTTTCAAATGTATTTTAAGTTTTAAAATGGATAGTACTTATGTACAATATTATTAATATGATGTAAGTTACTTATAGAATATTTTTAAAATTTATTTTGATTGTAAGAAAAGTCAATAGTAGAATCAATTGATTTCATATCACTATTTGATATTATTCATTAAAATGACATTATTTTGTTTAATTGTAACAAATGAATTAATGGAAGTAGAATTAAAACACTTTCAATATTAGATAATAGATAGGAATAGTGTTATTAGTCATCTATTTACTATCAATAGAAATTTTTCTTATTTAATTTGACTATAACTCAACTAAGAGTCATTTGATTTTGTGTCATTGTTTGATTCTAGTTATTAAAATGATATTATTTTGTTTAGTTGTTAACAAATAAACCAATGAAAGAGTAAAATTAAAATAAATTATTAAATTTGTTGTCCATGGCATATTGTGATGGTTAAATCATGACATTATTGTTGCAACCATTAAAGTTCAAATCTTTGTTGGGTCATTGTGATCACAGACATTACGTCATTTCTAAATCATTGTGTGTGCAGGTTTGAACCTTCACATTGATGTTATTGGCATTCATACCAAGTGACTTAGTTCTCCAAATGCTTGTTGGACCAATGTGCTCACGAGCTTTGTGCCTCTACTGAGCTATTGTGCTCACAAGTTTGGACTATTCACATTAATGAGCTAAAGGGGCTCTATAATGAATGGTTCATAAGGCACAACACTTGTTGAAGGTTTTGCAAATGGGGTTGCAAGCTAAGTGGGCTTAACCTTAGGGAAAACTCCTTGGTTAAGCACGCTTGAGCCTAAGCAACACTGGGATAGGTGACCTCCCGGGATGGCCCAGTGCTTGACCTTTGTGAGCATCACCTAGATGCAATGAGTGCTAAGTGGATCATTCATTATCATGAGAGATGGGTTCTTGTGAACCAATACTCATGAAACATGGGTCAATGAGTTTGACTTGTAAAACTACATGGTTGAATCCTAATAGCAATATTATAATTTGACACCCTGTGGAAAATACCTCTTACTTATCTATTCACATTAATGTTGTGTGTTCATACCAAGGATGAGGTCCCACATTTATGGTCTCACCTGGCTCGAACGAGGCTACAAATTTTCATGTTACCAATAAAAAAATAGATGACTAAACTTTGTAATGTATATTTTTATCAATTTTTTATTTTAAAATTATTTTATATACAATGATTTTTTTTAAATATTTGGATTATATAAATGGTTGTATGTTTATTTTATATAATGGATTATAATATAATGGGAGATTATACATCTACACGAGAAGTCAAGCTTAGTTAAACTATCATAAGTAAGGGGATCTAGTACATCAAATTTATCTATGGAGAAACCTATAACCCAAATTCACCTTCAAGAAATTTGAATCTTGATGATAGCATAATAAAAATATGTATCTTATTGGCATTAATTATAGTAATTAATTAAATTGCAATCCTTTAATTCCTCCCACACAATTTTTTACTATACTTTTAAAATAAACATTAAAAAATATACATAAAAACCACATTATATGTTTCATTGTCTCATTGGTCTTTTCATATTTATAAGGTTGTTCTCCACTTTTAATATGAAAATTGAGTTGTATTTGGATTTTGACTTAAATTTGTTGTGATGTATTCATTTTGACTATTAAGAAGATGGATAGTCGTGATTATTTATGGATTGTGATTCAATATAAACAATTTGTGAGAGGATTTGTCTTTATTGTTGTTAGTAATAAAAAAGGGGATATTTAATAGCATTCTTTGGAGTTCAAGATTGTGAATATGAGTTTTTTGTAAAATATATTACAAGTGTTATATGTGCTTAACGTGATGTGAGTAAGGAAATCATTTGTTCACAAAAGTGCATACTATTTTTAAATATATTATTTTTTGAAGCAACACATTAAAAAAATTAAATTGTTTGAGAGGAAAAATAAAAAAATTAATATTATTTCAAGCATGTGCTAGTGGTTGCATTTCTTGCAAGCTTCTTATCTTGTATAGCTCTATTAGAATTTGATTTATTTTGATTCCCAGTCTTTTTTTTGCTACCAATTGTTTTCTTTTCTTCAAAGTTAAATTTGGCATAATCTTTCTTGTTCTCTGCAATTTCATTCAACATATCTAAGCATTTTCCTCACCAATTTCTTCATGATCACCTTGAGAATCTTAACATGTTGTAGCAATTTATGAGAGATGTTGATAGGAAGATTGCCAAAGTCTATAGCACCTTTGACAAAGCCCAAACACTAAGGAATCAGTTCCTCACACTTCCATTATAAACATTCTTCTCTATATAGATATTGATGTTGGACTTTTTCCTAGTATCAAACAGTTGAACAAAGCCCTCCTAGGCACAAATATATAGCCTTAGACTCCAATTTACTTTCAATTGAGAAATTCTTGACGACCAAATGATCCTCCCAATCATTGGTCAAGCTTTGGTAGAAGGAAGCATAGTCTTCTTTCCTAATATCCTCTAGATTTCTCATCTAGATGGGCTTCTTCTTGTTAACCAAGGCTCATTCATGAGAGACTTCTTTAACTTTTCTCTTTTTCTTCTTTGTTTTCTTATTCTTCTTTTTTATGTCCTTATCCTCCTCGACTTCTTTAATATCATCCTCTCTTTTTTCTTCACTTGCTCCTCTTCATTAACAAGATGTAGAAATAGTTTATTTCCCCTATTGCTAACTACTATAGTTGAACATATTGACAATCATTTTTGCACTCTATGGGGACTCTTATGGCTGATTTATTGAAGCATTCCAAAGAAAGTAGGAAGTGGCAAGGAAAATAGCTTTCCCAAGATCTTGAGAAAAGAGAATTGTTTCTCCTTTAGGTAACTTTAAGGGTTCTTTTAAAGCCCATGTCGACTCCTTCCAAATAGGTAAGGAGGTGTAGATTTGTTTGCCTAATAATCTTTGCCATTATTGGCCATCATTTTCAAGATTAGATTATATGTCAAATATCCACCATTGAATTATAACAAGCATGTTTTGGAATGGTGTGGACCAGTCCCTCTCTCTCCCTTGCCTATAATATACATTTGATCAACATCCACTAATTTAGATTCTCTCAAATTTGTCTAACATGCTCTCTATTGGCTCCTAGATTTGCTTAAATATTTTCGAAGATTGTTAGTTTCTTCAAATCTTTTTTTTTTTTGTTTGTATTGGCCTCCACTTCTTCAATGTTGCCCTCCTCTTCTTTCTATGTCCTCTTTATTAACAAGATTTAGAAATAGTTTCATTCCCTACTACTATCCACTATAATTGAACACATCGATAATGATTTTTTACGCTTTGTTGAGAACCTTTTGTCTAGTTAATTGAAGCACCTCAAAGTCTAGAAGAAAGTAGGAGTGCAAGGCAAATACCTTTCCCAAGATCTTGAGCAAATGGAATTGTTTCTCCAAATTAGGTAACTATTGTGGATCTTCTAAATCCCACCGTCATTGGTCATATCTATTACAACCAACCAACTTTATAGGGTCAACAATAGCCACATTTGATATATAATGATGTATACATTTGATCAGCATCCACTAAGTTAGGTAGTCTCAAATTTGTCTAACTTGCTCTCTATCAACTCCTGGGTTTGCTTAAATATTTTCAAAATTGTTCTTTTTATTTTATTTGGTTGTCTAAATTACCTTTTTATACTAGATAAGCTTTCATCACAGCTTATTCATAATCAATAAAAGTACTTGTTCATCACATAGGTCTATGTTCATTTTGTCTGTTGTCAGAGCACAATAAGACCCTTTTCTAGGACACATTACTTGACGGATTATCATTTCCTCTTGTAATGAAAGTCTGATTCAATTCTACAATCCATTGAGTTTGGAAAACGCCAAAGAAAATTTAGGAAACTATGTAAAGTAATCAAAACATCTGTCTTCTGACTCAAGACTGTAATGATAGGTGACTGATAAATTTTATAAAACTATTTGAAGAAATTTCAAAAAAATTGTTCATATTGCTCCCGACATCATTGTGTCCACTGCCTATCATAGCCCATTGAAAGCAACACGTGAGAATGTCGTCAGTGTTCACCCATCAATCATTCACCCTCCACCACTGATTTCACTAGAGGATCTCAAATAACCAGACAATGTAAGCTATATAATCATTCTAGAGAGCTTCGAGTGCAAGTACACTGTCCTGTAAGCAACTGTTTGCACCTCTTAAGGTAATTTCCTTTGCTGCCTCCTCCCAGCACTTCAACTTGCTTATATATTAAATTTCTCAGCTAAGTTATTATTTTATCACATCAAACAACCTCATCCTTTCTTAAATTTATTTTATGACAGTGTTTTCTTAAAATTAATTGTTCTTTCAGTGAATTCATTTAAAAGTTCAAAATTTATTTTTGGTTTTCAGTCTCAAGAATCAACTTTTATGGGGCTTTTAGAGGTTTTGAAGGAGTGCTTTGGTTTTTTATTGTGGTTCCGTGAAGATCAGTTTTTGGTGCTACATTTCTGAAAACTCAAAAGTTCAATTCTTTCTTCATTTTACTTCTATATTGTAGTTTTAAATGGCACAATTATCAAAACCATTTTCAATCTATAAGGACTAAATTCTTTCTCAAGTATTCAATCTTGAAAGAATCTGTTTAGAAGTCAAGTTAGCATTAACAGTAGCTATTTATAGTTAATGATTTGTAAATAAAAATTGAAAGTTTTTATAATTTAGAGGTTAAAGATAATTAAAAAATCAATTGATCAAATTTGAATCTATTCAATTTTTAATTATCATTTCTAAAGGTTTTGGCAAACTCTTAATTTTTCACACTATTAGTGTTGAACCCATCTACCTCAAGTTCTTTCAAATGAATACCAACTAACCATGTTTGTGTTGCATCATCATCAATTTGTGCTAGCTCCTCTGATTCTACAACACATTGTGTTGTTGGATTCTCCTTGCATGTAAGTGTGTTGTGATCAATTAGACACAAGACAATATGTACAACTATAAGCTTCTCCACCTCCCTAAACAAAAGTCTATTCCTCTTAATAGAGTGGATGAAGTTGTTTGTAGATCAATTCCTCTTAGCAACAATAGAACTAGAAAATTGGGACAATATGTAAACGGTTAGTGTGGTTGATTGTGAATGAGGCCCATGCATGATTCGTTGTAGTATTGAGTCCTCTTGTGTCATGGTCTCTCTATCCAAATTTTCCCCTTCTTATAGTTTATATATTGAAAATCAATCATTTCTAGCAAAGAATTTTTTTAATTAGTATCATAGCCATTAAAAAATTTAGGATTACGAAGTGTAGTGAACTTGCCAAAAGGTTTTCTATTTTACCCTAAGAAAGTTGTCAATGACATAGAAATGTGACTAATGATTTTGGTCTTACCCACTTGATAGTGACATACAAATTTATGAATAATTATCCTACTCACAATGGTCAATTTATGCACCTTAGTTCATTCAAGACTTCTTGGTTCACCTAGATTGAATCTTCATTAAGAGTCAAAATATATGAGGGCTATATAAATCATTTTAATTAAACATAGAACATATTAATAGGTTGATGTTCATTGTTACCTATAGTTTGAATTAGTATATCTTTGACACCCTTATGTGCTATCCCAAGTGCTATAAAAATGTTGTAGAGAAAATCTTATTTCACTATAGCATTTCTCAAGAGATTTTGAGAGGTAGATTGTTAGAGTTTACAACACCTACACAACAAATCTTGTTGGTGTAAAAAGGTGTTTTCCTTATCTAGTCTTATCTAGGTCCTATTTACATTGTTAAGTCCACTTAGGTACTGGGAGGGAATCTTTCTAGTTAGCATTAATTGGGGGGAATCTTTCTAGTTAAGCATTAGTTATCACTTATCATTTGATATTTAATGCTTGTGTCCTAGGTCATTTAATGTTGGCTCATGTCATTTAATTATGACATAGCTAGTTAAGGTCGATACATCATCACACCTTGCTTATATAAGCAAAGCATCATATGTACATTGTAGTTTAGTCAATTTAGACATTTCAATCAGTTCAAATAGTTTAGTCATTGTAAGTCTTATATATCACTACAATCTTGAGTATTGCATATTGGTCATATCTTGCATCCATTGTTGCAATTTCATGTTCTTTCTTTTCTCTCTTGTAGAAGGTTGTTTTTGGTTTTTACAAGTGATCCTAGAGGCTTGAGTCCTTGAGTGACTCTAACATGGTATCAAAGCTTCAAAATTGCAAAAACCCTTCTTAGATTTGAGGGTGATTTGAGCTTGAGGTTTTGCAAGGTGTACATTGGGGAAAAATGGACCTCACGGTTAAGTCTAGAAGGCACCAAAACCCCTATTTTTATGTAAAATACTTGATATTTTGGTAAAAAAATTGAGGCCATTTTTTAGGGTTTAGCAAAAAGTTGTATTTTTAGTTTGTACAATTGTACTAAATCTGAATCGTACTAAATTGTACTGCATCGTACCAGGCACTATCAACCTATGTACATTGGCATCTGTAGGGAATATTTCAGTGTTTGTGTCGACATTTCCTACAATTTTGTTGTTTGTACATCAATGAGGTACAGTCTAGCGTACTAGTCTGTAGTTGTCAGTACGATTTATTTATTGTTGTAGAATTAAATTTTAATTTATATTCACCACCGAAGTTTTAAATTTTTCTTGGATTATTTTTTCATTTTTGGTTTATTTTCTTGACAAGTGCCAACACCCAGCTCCCTGCGGGAGGTCCCGTGGGAACCTCGAGGCTTTCCATTCGCATCTTGTGAGGCACACTGAGCTACCAATCCATGTCATCCCTTAGCCACTGCCACTTGGGTGGCGCCATCTCCCCCAACGATAACCTAATTTTTAAAAAAAATCAAATGTTGGCAGTCATATGAATGACCGAGCACTTAATTTTTTAACACCCAGGTCCTTATTTTTTCCCCCAAGTGCCCAAATATGGCAATTTTTTCTATGGAGCATAACTTTTTGCCTAGCTGTCAAAAATTTACAAATGAGATATCAATGAAAATCTGGTTTTGAGCATTTTATGGTGGCGCAAGCTATTTTTTCAAATTTCGCTTCAAGTGAATTTTATTGTTGATCAGTCAAATTTTCCTTTTTGGACTCTCAAGCTCACAAATTTTTGCCATGATCTCTAATTTTCATGATTCTTGTGTTGTTGGAAAAGTATTGAGAAGATCAAAAAAATTATCCATGCACTTTTTCTATATTCAACCCCAAGTATATTTTATTCAAATTTGTACAATTTGCATTCTAGTTGATTACTTGGGAAGGCTTCATTTTCAGTGTAGATCATATTGGGAGAGGTTGTATTTCAGTTTGAGGATCTCATTATGAGGTATTGTTATGATTTCTCCATCTTTGATCCATCAAGTGGCATTGTAAATCTAGAACACATTTCTAGCATTATAAATGTGCTATATATAAAGTGCCAAACATATTATTGAGGGGATTATTGATTGATTGATTGGTGGGTTTCTCGATGCACATTATTTTGATATGTTTGCTTGTGCTTTTTTATTTTCATGGATCATTCTAAGGTTCTTTTGCTAATTTCATATAACTATTCAACATGGCATCAATATGCATGGAGTATACTAATGAATGAAGGTCACTCTCTATATGTTGAAAATAAGGTACTTGAATCTATAGATGATGAGAGAAAGATAAAATGGATGATTGAACATACCAAAGCTCTTGGATGTCTTCGTAAACTAGTTTCTAAATATTTTTTGTTCCAAATTGAAGCATGTAAAAATTATAATGAGGCTTGGGACAAATTGAAAACATTATATGGTTTTATAAATGAAGTAGGAGGCTATCACCTTGATAATGAATTAATGATACTTGATCCTAAGAACTTTGACAACATCCAAGACTACATCACTAAGTTTAATGATCTAAAAGAGCAATGTAATGCATGTGGAATTGATAAGAAGTACATTCAATTGGTCTACAATTCATTGAACAAAGTTGGTCCTGATTATGTTGCTTTTTTTTTCTAGCTTTCATACTCATAGGTTGACTATGGGTTTTGCATAGACTACACCTTCATTTGCATCATTTTTTGATATGTTGATACATGCAACATAATATTATAGATTGATGGGTCTCATTAAGTCTTCTAAATCTCAAGCATTGATGGTTAGATAGGTGAAAGAATCAAATAATATTGATCATAAGAAATCAAAGAAATCAAAGAACAATCTACATTCAGACCAACCAAAGAATAAATCCTCTTCCACAGATAAATCATCTAAGAAGAAGTCTACTTGTCCATATTGCAAGAAGCTTGGACAAGATGAACATTCTTGTTATAAGAAGGATATTGATGAGTTGAAACATATTCTCAAAAAGAATCAAATCGATTTTCCTTCTAGAATGTCTGAGTCACCTTCTTCTTCTTCAAAATAGTCTAACAAGGGTAAAGGTCGTGATGGTTTGACTTCTACATCAAGAAATAAAGGACATGCTCTTTGTGCTTTTTCAATTCATGGATCAGGGAGATGGCTTTTAGATTTGAGAGCATCTCATCATATGGCATCTTCATAGTCTATGTTCTCTTCATTTGAGCCTTGTACTATGTCTCCTATTCTGATGGGAAATAATACATACATTAGTGTACTTGGGAAGGGGTTTATTAATTTTAGGGAAAACACTTTCTAGGATATTTTGTGTTCCTTATTTGACGAACAATATTCTTTCTATATCAAATTACACATGGTGGAGATGGGAGGACTGTGGATTTCACTCTTGATTCATTCATCATTCAATACTTGGCGAGTAGAGAGATTCTTGCTACTTGGGTGGTTGATCATTCATATTAGTTGTATACCTCTACAGATTTTTCTTTTGATGGTGACATTATTCCTTCAAATTATTGATCACACTTCTAGTGTGAATCATGATTTGGAGGAGACATTTGGGTTCTTGAACTTTTGTGTTCTCACATCTAATCTTGTTCTTGAGCCTTACATTCCATATTTTGTTTCATTTGATGATGCTCATATTGGCACAGGTTTGGCGTCTTGTGATTCAGTGCAACTAGATCTACATTTTCTTCTAGCTACATCTACACGGGATGAATACTTGACAAACATTCATGGATTGTTTGTTGAGTCCCACATTTCAGATTTGGGAGAAACCATTGATTGCATACATCTTCTCTTTGATGGAGATGATTCTTATTCAGTTGTTGCAAGGGAATTCCCTGACCCTCTTGTGCATTTTCTACATGATCACTCTTTGTAGCTTGATATGAGTGTAGATACTTTTGGGAAACATTTAGAGGAGGCATTTTTTTCTTTGGAGTGTTTTCTACATTCATCTCTAGGAGGTTTTGGATTGACATCTTGAGTTATGTGGCCTAGAATTCCTATTTGGAGTTTGTCAGCTCTCAACATCGACATGGAGACACTTGAGCATCATTCAAAGAAATCACATATCATTCTTCTTCCCACATGTTCCTTTTCGGAATGGGAAGATATCTTGTATACCCACTATAGTAGAACAAGAAAATAGCGCCTAAAATGGCACCAGATTTCAGTGTATTTCAATTCACGAATTGGGCGATTTGGTTGGTGCTAAACTCAGTGCAAACAGGCATGGTCATCTCAGCGCCGACTTTGGCACCAACTTTTGTCCCTGACGTTGCACCAGATTTAGTGTTGTAGTTAGCGTCAAAAAATCACAGTGCCTCGTTAGCGCCTAAAATAACGCCAAGAAATAGCGTTGAAAATAGTGCCTTTGTTAGCACCTAAAATAGCATTAAGAAATAGCGTAAAAAATAGCGCCTAAATTAGCACCTAATTTGGCTTCTGGTTTTGCTTCTATGTCTACTCCCATTTTTTCTTCTAGTTTTGCTTCTGGTTTTGCTTCCGGTTTTGCTTCCAGTTTTGCTTCCAAGTTTGCTTCCAATTTTGCTTTTTGTTTTGCTTCTGGTTTTGCTTCTGGTTTTTCCTCCAGGTTTGCTTCTAGTTGTGCCTCCTATTTTGCTTCCGCTTTGCTTCCAGTTTTGCTTCCGGTTTTGCTTCTAGTTTTGCTTCCAGTTTTGCTTCCATGTTTGCTTCCAGTTTTGCTTCCAAGTTTGCTTCTAGTTTTACTTCTAGTTTTGCTTCTGGTTTTGCTTCTGGTTTTGCTTCCAGTTTTGCTTCCAAGTTTGCTTCTAGGTTTGCTTCCAATTTTGCTTCCACATTTGCTTCCAATTTTGCTTCCAATTTTGCTTCTAAGATTGCTTCTGGTTTGCTTCTAGTTTGGCTTCCATTGTTGCTTCCTTTATTGCTTCTAAAAATGCTTCTTGTTTTGCTTCCATTTATTGATTTAATATGTTTTATTTCAATTTAATTAGTTAAATATATTGTGCCTCTTAAATAAGTCATATGATTATAGACTAAGTAATTTAATTATTTAACTCATATGATTAAATAACAAGATAATTACTTTTTTTGGGTCGGTAACACAAAAATTTTGTATTGCTTTTAAAGATAAAAAAGTGCATCTATTGTTTAGTGTCATTACCCACCAAAATTCCACAACAAATGACAAAAACCAGAGGCACCTTAACGTGCAAAGTAAAAAATTAAATAAACCCCGTAACTCCTATAACTATTTACCAGTAAAATCCTTACAAAAAATAACCACCATTAACAATGTTCAGAGTTACACACTTTAATACAACAAAAGCAGAGGGAGAATTCAAAATCAGACACAGAAAAACATGACCAGTCTTAACGAGCTCCACTCAGATCCAACAGATGCTTGGCTATCTCCTTTAGAGATTTCTTCTTTCGCCACTTCCCCGACTTCTTCTTCTAGCGCTTCCTTTTTGCTTCCAATCCCTGCATCTTCGCCTTTGCTTGTGCTAGAACTTCATCAACCTCCATGAGTTCGATGAAGAGTTTGAGTGCTTTCCATCCCAAATGCACTTCCTCGTGGCAACGAGCTTTGTATTTTCCTTCGGGCCAACGAATAAAGGGTTTGATCCCCGGTCTCCCATAGAGCTCCTCAATTTCATCATCTACCAATCCTTTAGAATAATCTAAACCTACACCTAGAACCACCCATTCAAGAATGGACTCCATGCCTACTAGAAAATCTTCATGCATAATTTTCTGCATCACCATCCTCACCATTTCCACTAGTTCACCTAAATCCAAGCCCCACACTGCAATTAAGGAGTAAAATTCCATGTTGGTTTGGTATCTGTGTTTCAAATATCTGAAATCCCTACCACAAATCATTTTTGCACACTACACTAGCCACTTGTCGTCAATAAGGAAAAGGCCCTGCAATCGTTTTTTAGACACCTCCCCATAAAGCAAGCCCAAAGATCTTCGTGACCAGAAGGTGAAATTGGCTTCCATTTCTCCTAACAACCAGCGCTGCCACCACCAAAGTTTGTTGCAAAGTTTTTCTCAACCCTTTCCAAATGCAATTAACACATCTTAATTGAGGGCTTGCATTTAACACCATCTTGGATTTCCCACACTTTCTATTAATGAAGTACTACTTCACCACCGCCTGCCACCCCTGCCTTTGCTTGTCATGTCAAACCTACTCCACTCACTTCACCACCTTGTTCATTTAAGGCATTGTCCTCTCCCATGTTTTCACCTAAATCTGCTAACTTAACACCTCTAAAATCCTCCAACCTGAATTCCCCTGTTTCACCAAAATTTAAAGCCCATTTAGATAAGACATCTTCTTCCACATTACCACCTCTTTTAATGTGGCTCACTGCATAACTTTCAAAAGAGCTTAACACTTCTCTGATTTGTTCAATTACATTTTGGAGGTGCCAAGCATTAATTTTACCTTTCATCACCACCTGAACTATTATTGTAACATGATCATCATTTATAATTAAAACAAGTGAGTCAAATATCTATAATTTAATTGAATTTGACAACATCCATCCTGAGCAGTAAATTAAAATCATCATACATAATAAATATCCATCCAAAAATCATTGACCACTTTTAATATATATAAATTGACAAGTCAATACTGATAAGATCATCATCATATATAACTAAAATAAGTGAAAGTCAAATATGCCAGTACATCAAAAACATGTAAAAATGATACATGTCCAACAGTCGACATAAGTGAAAATGATACATGTACAAATGCTATAAATAAAATTGATAAATTATGTAACTCAAACTGATACAAGTCAAGATGATACATGTCCAAATGATAGAGTGAAAATGATACAGGTCAATATGATACAACTCAATAATATAGTATTGTAGGTTGTGAAAATGATACATATGATAGTAACCATGAAAAGAGTCATCATAACGATATATCAACAATGATCCATGATGCAGTCTATATGATCATGAATGTCACTGGTTACTACCACCAACTGTCTCATCATCATCACCACCATCATGATCATCATCATCGTCGTCGTTGTTGTCGTCATCATCATCATTGTCATCGACCTCGGTGTCTTCCGTATCTATGTCATCATCATCCTCTTCCATGTGATATGTACCGAAAAAACCAATATTTTGTGGATCTATATCATGTTGAGGATCATCTTGATCTTCTGGAAGACCCATGTTCTGTAAAAAAAAAACATTTAGAATGAAAAATTATTATTTATTTCATGCAATAATTTATTTTTTGTTATATATCTAATATTACAACATATTAGACGAAACCATAATCATATTACATCATATCAAAGTGCACATACCATAATAAAATTTCAAAAAAGTTACAACTAATACTAGTGACTTAAGAGAAACTATAGCTTTCAAAATCAAAGCCAATTAGGCTGACAGACTTATGGATCAGGCCAACATTTGGTGGAAGAGGAAGAAAGATGACTAGAACTTTGGAGGCCCACCATAATGGATTTCAGTATTCAACCATGAGAGTAGAAGAGAGAGTTGATATCATGTATCAAAATATTAAGCATGCATTCTTCCGGCCAGTGGAGAAGGAGATGATTACTTTGCTTCATTTTCATTTGCATAACCATATCACGGTGTGGGAACCAAGAAGACCAAGGATGTCCAGTTTTATGTGGAGGTAATGGATGTGGTCCAAACTTTAGGAGGGGCAAGAAGGTCAATGCATGATCCTGATGAAATTGAGGAAGAATAGCAAGAGAGGGACAGGAAAAATAAAATCAATACAAAGTTTCAAGGATTTTTCAAGCGAGTAAGAGAGCAATGGGAGAAGCCTCATCTAAAATATTTTGAACTAGAGTTTGATATACCATTTAGAGAGCTTGGTTTACATGGAGTTCCTTTCAAAGTCTCTGCTTTTATTGTTCCTACAGTAAACTATTTGGTAGAGTTGGTGGAATTACCTTTCTTAGTAATCAATATTAGTGAGATTGAGATTGTTAACCTTGAGAGAGTATGACTTGAGAAAAAGGAATTTGCTATGGCTATTATTTTCAAAGACTTCAAGTGGGATGTACTCGAAATTGATGCCATTCCTCAATCTTTGCTTGATGGCATCAAGGAATGGTTGAACTCCATGGATATAAAGTATTATGAAAGCAGAATGAACTTGAATTGGCGGCCAATTTTGAAGAGTATTACTAATGATCTAGATAAATTTATTGAAGATGGTGGTTGGGAATTTTTGAATATGGAAGCTAGTGATTTTGATTCTAATAATTCAAAAGAGTCATATCAAGGATATGAACCCTCTGATGTAGAAGGGGAATCAGAATAAGATTTCATGTAGCCACCATCAAGAGAGTTACAAGCCAACAAGATGGAGGGAATTCTTATATAAGGATAATTTTTAATGTTGTAGGTACTGGCTTTAATGCCAACTACAATGGCAACATTGAAATTCCCTAGTAGTATTTATGTTAAGGAAATTTCCTTTAGATGCAAGGATTCAAAGCACATCAGCCATATGGTACAAATGATTAAATCCTATAGATGATTTGTAGCAATGCAAGAATCTGAAAAGGCAGTGAGAGCTACACTGGTGACTCAGGAGAAACTTCAGTTTTCAAAAACAAAGTCAATTATGTTGGCAGACGTGTGGATCAGACCAACATTTGGTGGAAGAGGACAAAATATGACTGGAACTCTAGAGGCCCACCATAATGGATTTTGGTATTCAACCATGAGAGCAAAAGAGAGAGTTGATATCATGTATCAAAACATTAAGCATGCATTCTTCTAGCCAGCAGAGAAGGAGATGATTACTTTGCTTCATTTTCATTTGCATAACCATATCACGACGTGGGAACCAAGAAGACCAAGGATGTCCAATTTTATGTGGAGGTAATGGATGTGGTCAAAAATTTAGGAGGGGCAAGAAGGTCAATGTATGATCCTGATGAAATTGAGGAAGAACAACAAGAGAGGGACAGGAAAAATAAAATCAATACAAAGTTTCAAGGATTTGTCAAGTGAGTAAGAGAGCTATGGGAGCAGCCTCATCTAAAAGATTTTGAACTAGAGTTTGATATACCATTTAGAGAGCTTGGTTTTCATGGAGTTCTTTTCAAAGCCTCTGCTTTTATTGTTCCTATAGTAAACTGTTTGGTAGAATTGGTCGAATTACCTTTCTTAGTAATCACTATTAGTGAGATTGAGATTGTTAACCTTGAGAGAGTATGACTTGGGAAAAAGGCATTTGATATGGCTATTATTTTCAAAGACTTCAAGCAGGATGTACTCCGCATTGACGACATTCCTTAATCTTCCCTTGATGGCATCAAGGAATGGTTGAACTCCATGGATATAAAGTATTATGAAAGAAGAATGAACTTGAACTGGCAGCCAATTTTGAAGAGTATTACTGATGATCTAGATAAATTTATTGAATATGGCAGTTGGGAATTTTTGAATATGGAAGCTAGTGATTTTGATTCTGATAATTCAGAAGAGTCAGATAAAGGATATGAACCCTCTGATGTAGAAGAGGAATCAAAATCAAATTTCATGTAGCCACCATAAAGAGTGTTACAAGCCAACAAGATGGAGGGAATTCTTATATAAGGATAATTTTCAATGTTGCAGGTACCGGCTTTAATGCCAACTACAATGGAAACATTGAAATTCCCTAGTAGTATTTATGTTAAGGAAATTTCCTTTAGATGCAAGGATTCAAAGCACATCAACCATGTGGTACAGATGATTAAATCCTAGAGACGATCTATAGCAATGAAAGAGTCTGAAAAGGAAAAGAGAGCTACACTGGTGACTTAAGAGAAACTTCAGCTTTCAAAAACAAAGTCAATTAGGTTGGCAGATGTGTAGATCAGACCAACATTTGGTGGAAGAGGACAAAAGATGATTGGAAATCTAGAGGCCCACCA
>VDFB02373686.1:0-29402 GCA_007258455.2 Sequoia sempervirens
TGGGTTTGCGTTTTCTAGATGGATCTTGATGGTTTTCTGTCTTTAGGATCTTTGAAAGATTTTTATTTTTGGATTTTCAAGATATTTGATTTGGAATGAGATGGTATGACTGATTGAAGGAACAAGATGAACCACAATAGAGGTAATGCAACCATGGATAAATGATAGATCAAAATGAAAGTCACTGCAAAACATGTCACACAAGCAACATATCTCTTGTTGAAAGATGACAATAGTTGATTGATTAATATGCCAAGAATGATTGATTCCATAAGGCATGATGATGATAAGTACTTAGGATTACTAATATCCTCTAAGTACAAAAAGATTGATGATTGTTGACGATTGATTGACAAAAGATATGAGGATTGGATAATGTTTTACAGCTAGGCTCAAATATGATTTGCATGATAAGATTCAAGGTTGCAAAGGGACATGATGACATGGATTTTGATAATCTAGGAGATATGGAATGGAATAATGCAAGGATAACGATAATGAATGGGATGATCAAGATCAACTAGACAAGATATATACACAAGGACCAAGTGCTTTGCCCCCATTCCTCATCAAAACCAAGGATGAAAAAGAAAGGATGTATCTAGTAAGAATGATGGAATATGGATGAGATAAAAGATATGGTATGAAAGATATGGATAAAGCATATAGGATAAGCATATATGATGTTCAAGAAGATTCTTAACCTTATCAAGATCAAAAGTGGAAATGTAAGGAATGAGCGTAGAAAGGATAATGACCATGAATGATAAGATGGATAAGGCTTGCCCCTAAGTGTAGAGTGCAAGAGGAATATGTAAGATAGGATATGGATGATAGGGAGATGGAGGAAGGACTTTAACATTGAGTTTCACAACCAATTATCCCTTCAATTAACCATGGCAATGGGGATTAGACTCATAAATGCTGGTAGATTAATGGTATGATGGAAGAGACTAAGGATTTATGCAAAGGTTTGGATTAAAGGGGAATGATGGGGGATGAATGTTGGATAATGGATAGATGGAAAGGATGACAAGCTCAACATTGGCACACACCTTGAAGGATGGTGGAGTGATGGAGGAAGAATGGATTTGGAAAGTGATAGGTTATTATATGGAAGATTGGAGGAAGCTTTTGGATAAGAAAATTTGGATGCCAATTTTGATTTTATTGCTTCTATGAGACTTTTAGGAATCCACATGATTTTTGACTTTGATATTTGCTTAGTGGGCCTTTGTGGCCTTGAAAATTTTTCATTTATGGACCTTTGTGGTCTTTGAAGATTTCCTTTTTTCTTTGATGGGCCTTTGTGGCCTTTTGAATTTTTCTTTTGATTTATGGACCTTTGTGGTCTTTGAAATTTTCCTTTTTGCTTTGATGGGCCTTTGTGGCCTTTTTGATTTTTCCTTTGATTTTGGATCAAGTTTTCTTTTATTTTTGCATGTCTCTTCAAGGAGACATGTTGATCCTTTGATACATGTGGATTTTGATATAGAAGCTTCTGATATTTGGCACCCAAATTGCTTCCAAGAGCAATGGGAGGGGTGGATTGAGATGAATGGTATGGAGGTATTATGGATGAGTTAATGTGGGTAGAATTTTGAAAGGGCATCAAGGATGTGTACCTTTGTTTTTCTTGAGGAATAGGATATGGACCTAGGATAGATGGAAATTTTGATGGACTAGGATGAGGACCTAGGATAGATGGTAGGTTTGATGCACTAGGACACTTAGGTGTATAACCAAGGCCATGGTGATATGGATGTTTTTGAATAGAAAGGGGTTCTAGGATACCTTGTTCATGAATGCCTAATCCTTTTCCTTTGTAGTTCATACTTTGACACATTTGTTTGCCAATGGGATATGTATTGTTTGTGAAACAAGATGCAAGTCCATTTTGGGGAGGATATGATATGGATGAGAGGTTAGGTGTTGGAAGTAAACTAGAATGGATAAAGGTGGAGGATCCCAATTTATAGGTATGGGGTTCATGGATAGCTTGAATAGGTGTGATAGGCTCTTGACATGGGGATGATGGGATATTTTGATCTTGACTTGGAAAAGGATCATGAGGTGGTATGAAAGACATATCTTGATCATGAGAAGGATAAACATCTTCATGGGATGAAAGGGCATCCTTGAATGGAAGCATATCTTGATCTTGATGAGGAAAGGAATCATTAGATTTCGTAGAAAGCGTGTCTTGATCGTCAATTGGTAAGAAATCATTAGATAGGATGGAAGAACTATCATGATCTTGTGATGCAATAGAATAATGATATGGTATGGATTGATTAGATGATGTGGAAAAAGAACTTGGAAGGATACTTGTCTCTTGAGATGGATGTGAATTATTTTGGATGAAAAGTGAAAGGAGGTGATCATCATAAGATTCGTGAGAAATGGGATCTTGATCAAAGATGGGAAGACTTTGTGAGATTGTGGAATCATTGGATGGAGTGGAAAGAATATTTTGATCTTGATGTATAGGGGAGACTATGCTAGTATGCTTTGGAGTGAGAGATTGACATGAATCATTGGATGTAGAGGATATGATAGAACATGATGATTGGATGGAATTGTTCACTTGAGTGAAAGAATCTTGAGGTTCATTTTGGCTTATGGTGGATGGAGATAAATGCATGACATGATAAGATTGTTCAATATCATTTGTCTTTGAGGACTGAGATTTGGGCTTATTGAAATTTTGGAAAAATTCAAAGATATTGAACTTGGATGATGGAGTTGTTGGTGAAGAAGGTCTCATGTTCATTGTTTGGTCAAGAGGATAAGAACAAATGTTTGGCAACAAATATCTCTTTGTGGTTGTTTCCTAGATTTATTGTTGAAGGTTTTCTAGTTGATAAGCTAAAGCATTCAATTTATCCTCATCTATTTCAGCCATGGTGGTTTGTGTTTCTTTTTTGGGATGATCTTATCTATTTTAATGACAAGAAAACACAGCAAGCAAGAATAGAACAGTTGATTTAAAGTTCTAGAATCTAAACAAGTAGTGTATGTTCTAAGAACCAAACATGATTCTTCTTGATTTTCACTGGTTTGATAACAAGATAAGACAATTCAAATAGACTCACTCCTAGAGACAAAAGGTCATCGTTATATACTCGAACTGCCCACAGCTTGGAATTACGTCGACTCACACAGCCATGTCACCCCCTAGAGGGCGCCCGTGTTTTTGTCTTTTCCAGGTGTGTACTCAGAGTGACGAAAGTGGATACTAGATCCCCTGAGCAAACAGTCCTTGGAAATTATATGGTGAGTGCTTGAGGGTAGATTATTCCCCACCCCTGCACCGTCGAGTATTACAATGTTTAGAAACTGACAAGCGTGCTTCTATTTCTAGGTTCTTAGATTGGGTTTCTGTTTAGAGCAGCAGATAGATAAACTCCCTCGAGAGACCTCCCAATCTTTAGAACAAAGATTTTGGGGATGGTTATCCTGCACACTTCCGTTGAAAAAGGGTTTCCCCAGATTCACATAAATTTTAAAGTGGGTTGGAATGCCATGGCTTTTGGTTGTCCCCACTCAGGTCGTTCCCGTAGGGTGAGTACTTTTTCCCACTACCGCAGGCCTGTCTAAAGGTTTTAATGAAAGCTTGAAAATGCGCAAAGTAAAAGTGAGTCTGGTATTCTGATGCACCCAGTCAAGGGGAGAGCATAAACCTATCACCCAATCACAGCAAAGAAGTTGTTCTTTTGTTTAAAACCCAAAAGACAAATGATCTAAACTATATGGAGATATTGCTCCATAAAAAGCATGATGTTCAATTTTAATCCCACAAGAAATGATGAAGTTTCTATCCTAGGATTGATCAATTTTTATCCATTTGCTATCCTAGGATTGATAAATTTTAACCAATTTTCTATCTTAGGATTGATAAATTTTAACTAAAAAGAAACCAAAGGACAAAAATCTGGCCGCAGATGCGTCAGATCCAGAAAACCCTAAACTTTAGATCAAGTTACAATGTGATTTGACTTTAAATGTAAAATTGAAAATTTTAGCTCTACAAAAAGTGATAAATACCTACACCATTGCATAGCTTATGAAATTCTACCCCATTTCCCAAAAAAAAAGCATTGAAAAAGACATCTGTATGACCAAGATATGGCCATTTTAAGATTGACTATCAAAACACTAAATCTGAAGCGCTAAAACAGAGTCCTGAAGTGCTACAACAGAGCTTCTAGGCACTAAAACAGAGCCCTGAAGCGCTGCAGAATTGTGTTGAAGTGCTAAAACAGTCGGTTGAGGTGCTAAAACAATTGTGTGGTGCGCTAAAACATTTGAGTGGCGTGCTAAAACAGATGACCGACGTGCTATAAGTTTTCTTCGACACACTACAAAATCTCTCCAACGCGCTATAAAAAACCACGGTTCCGCGAAAACAAACACGTCGATACCTGTAAGACACTTTTCACAAAAATTTTGCAGAATATGGGGTTAGGCCCCACAGTGGGTGCCAAATTGTAAGCGTAGGAATGAGTTAAACAATCTAAACATGCTTCTACACCTCTAAATAAGACATTGCATCTAAGATTTAAGAAATTTAAACTAATTTAAACTAGAAATCTTTAGAAATCTGTCCTATTGCTCTCTAACTCTAAATATCTCTCTAATCTACTTTGCTCTCAGATTTTAGAAGCTAATTAGACTATTGAAATGACATTTAGAGAATGAGAATTAAACTATTCTATTCCTATATGATTTAAATATGCAACTAAAATGATTCTACAGCAAAGCTTCTGAGAAGAAAACTACTGTAGACTGCCATAATTAAATGAATTAAGATGTTGGATGGATGTTGAGTGAATGCTGAATGCTTGAATGCAGGATGCTTGGAAAACCCGCAGAGTAAGATTGTAAAAGTTGGGATCCATTTCTTGTAGCCAAAGAGCTATATTTATAGCTTTCACAACAACACATTTGCACAGAGATACGGGATAAGAGGCTGGGATTCAATCTGGAGAATTGAATGGCATGGGATGAGAAGATGGAGCTGATCATGGAAGTTGTTTCTCCCCATGAAAACACCAGGAAAGATGAGAGGAAAGGTGGTTGGAAGAAGATTGAGAGGACTTCTTGCAGGTTTGTCCCCGAAGCTCTTCCCGTGAATGACAGTAGATTTAATTAGATTTTGAAATTTTAATTTTATTGGTGAGTGAATAGTGGTAAATGATTTTATGCATAAATTTAAATAATTTTAATTTATTTAAATTTAGCAAAAAATATTAATTAATTTAATAAATCAAACTATAGGTTTTGTTTTATTAAATTAAAACAAAATGAAAATAATAATTAATAAAGATTTTAAATATCTCTATTTAATTAAGAAAGAAATGTGAGAGGTAATTAAATAACACAAATTATTTAAGTTGTGTATTTAATTGAATAAGTATAAAAGTAATAATAATAATAATTAAATAAAATAAAGTTTTTAATTTGTTTATTAATTAGAGAAATAATATGATAAAAATGATAATAATTAAATAAAAACAAAGTTTTAATTTTGTTTATTTAATTAGGAAATAAAGAATTAATATCAATTAATATAAATAAATATTTCTATTTATTTACTAATGATGAATTTAGATGAGTAAATCAAATAAGTCATTTAATTAATTAGATTTTCAGACCATTTTAGGTGTCTACAAATTTGATATCATGAAAAATGTCGAAAATCTAGTATTCAAATAACCCATATCGGCAAGAATTTGTGTAGGTCTCTCTAATTCATAAATCATTATATTCTCATTTTCAACATATTGGTGAAAGAAGAGAAATGTCACATTGATGGGATTACATAAGAAGATACACATTGGGATGAGACGGTCCACAGTCTCACCATTAAAGAGATTTTTTGACAAGACAATTTCCATCGAGGTGAAATGAAAATTTCATACTGAGCATATAGGTCTCACCGATGAAGTTCCATCAGCAAGAAACCTCTCTTGTCTCACTGATCAAAGCACAAGGAGTTGTATCAGAAGGAGTCTTGGTGACATGAGATTGAAGGAATAATCATCAGGGAGACTTAGAACATTAGGTAAATTACTGAATGTCCTAGCGATACACCATGTCTTGCCAATGAAGACACAAACAAATCAAGATAGTTGTCGGGGTGACTCTTGGAGACATTTATATGAATCAAATGGATAGATTATGTGATATCGACATAATGTCTCCCCGACCAAAAGAATGTTTAATGAACATTAGTCAAGCCTGAATAAAATGATCACCCAAATTTTGAATTGTCTTTCTGATAGAACATTTGATGTGACAATGGGTAAATTCGAAGATCACCTATGCTCATGTTCAAAGCTAGGATTACTAAAGAAGATATATTGGAGAGATTGGCTTATGGTCTCATCAATGAAGGGAATCTATTAGCAAAACAAGTCATCTCAGCATGAAAAATATATGTTGGCCCTAATGTTTAAGTCTCACCAATGAGGTTTCATTGGCGATACCATCATTTCTTTCACCAATAGGAGCACTGGGAATATATCAGCGAGACATGTTCCATCGATGTAAATCTTAAATGTTCACCCAACCTGCTAAGTTACATCGATAGGAGGATATCAGTAGGAGTTCTGGTGACATATTCAAGACCAAAAGAAAAGTTATTGGTGAGATTTATAACATCAAAGGAACCACTCAATGTGTTAGCGATACTAAAAGTTAGGCCGATGAAGAAACAAATGAACCAAAATTATTGTCGGGTGACTCTTGGTGATGTATATGGGACAAATGTTAACATCGGTCAGATGTGTAGAGTGTTACCATGATAAATAGAGTATTCAGTGAACATTGGTTGGGGCCTAATGTATAGATCACCCAAAGTTTGAAGGTGTCTTTCCGACTAGTTCATTTGATGTGACAGTAAGGAATTCAAAAATTTGTTACATTCATGCCTGGAGTTAAAACATTAATGGCACCACAGAGTACATGTAATTTCATAAATTGAAAGGAAATCCTTGCAAAATGATGATTATTGTGAATTGGTAATGAAGGAAATGAGGAGACAAACAAAGGGCTAGAGAATTGTTTTAGTTGAAAGACCTCAATCAAAACTAGTAAATCCTCTACATTTTAACTTTATCATTTTTGCAATGTTAAGTGAGTAATATGGAAGCCTCCAGCTTGGGAAAGTTGAAAGGTAGAAAACAAAGTGAGAGCAGTCACCCTAAGAGTAAGAAGCAGAAAGTTGAGTCTAGAATTGAGTCGGAGGGAGTTGAATGAAAGATGAATCAGGATTTAATTGACCAATTTCCTAGCTCTCAGTTTGAAGGTAGGTGCTCTGTACAACTAAGGGTGGAAATGGATAAATTGGAGGACAAGTGAAAGCACATAGGAGATATTTGGACCCCAATAAGAGGCTATGAATTGTTTAGATTCCACTTTCAATGAAGAGATTGTTTTGAGCTCGTTTGTAATCTGTGGCATCTAAATTTGGAAAAAATGGTATGCCTTAATGTGTTTGTCAATATAGAGCTTGTAAAATTGTTGGCCACCCACTATGACTCAAAACTTAAGGCCATATGTGGACCATCTAAGAAAATATTCATATACATATTAGAGGCTTCAATATGTGAGGTTTTTAAGTTGGAAGGGTGGTGTAATGAGAAAATTGTGAATGAAGAGTTGGAAAAGGAGTTTTGGAGAATGGAAACCACTTACAAGGGTTGGAGGTTTCCCTTACATAGAATTAAACAAGATGGTAAAACTATCCCACATGACAATGGTGATGGGCCTCCATTCCATGTGGACTTATTTGAGCCCTATATGAGATATACCTATTTCTTGGTAGGAAAAGTGTTGGGTATGGAAGTTCCTGAGTATATGTCCATTGTTCCCATGGTAATTTCAGCTGACATTCAATTTAATAGTTCTAGGCTATTCAACTATGCTTCATTTGTCTCCAAGGAGCTTAACTTAGCATTAGTGGCAATCAAGAATAAATCCCCCATTCTGCACCTTAGGCATTATTCTCTTTTAATGCATCTAGTATTGTACTTTAGAAAAGAGTTAGGGATTTGGCTAGAAAAGTTGAATGCTTCATAGTTTGATAAAGAGGGAAAATTGTTACCCATTCAATTGTGGACTACCATTTGGGACAGTAGCTTTGCTACTTCTAGTTTCTTATATTTTGAAGAATATTTTGTAAAGCCAGTATATGAATTCTACAGTCATCCTTGTGTGCACTCATTGTTTGATGAAATAAAACACTTCCTTAGACCTAAGGACTTTAATGGACCAATTGATCATAATTGGGGAGATTGGTATTTCTTGGAAGATGCTACTATGGTAAGGGTGTTTTGTTTTGAGGATTCTCCATTTATTTTTCCTAAAATAGTCCTAGATAGGATTGCATATTTGGAAATTTTAAGATAAGTGGATTTTTCTAGTTTCATGAATTTTGGTTCATTCAGAAAACATGCATTTATGCCTAATACTCTGTGCTTTGGTGATTTTACTATGCTTAAAAAGGAAGGATATTATTTGATCCTTGAAAAATTAATGCAATATAATATGAATAAGGGTCCACCAAGAGAAGGTTTTGATCCAGAGGGGTATATCAATTCTTCCAAACAAAGGATAAACTTTGGACGATATGATCATGTGCCTTATCAATTTGATGACATGATTAGAAATTTGGAGGTAGAGGAAGTAGAGAGAGTGGTCGAGGAATACAACTAAGGGTTGTCTGATATAGGGTTCCCCTTTTTTGGAGATGAGGAAATTGGAGAAGATATGCCACGAGACCTACCCCGTATGATTTCTAGATTAAAAAATCAAGATTACAACTGCCCTCCTAGATAACTAAGTGTTGAAGAGAGCTAAGATACAGATACCAGACATATGACATAGGGGTCATTTGTAGCAAACAATGAATTTGTGAATTCTTCATAATTCAGATCTTTCTTGTATAAGAAAAAGGGGAAGGAGATAAGGGAGACAGTTGATAATATTACACCAAGCAATGAGGAGCAACGACTAAATAATTTTAAATTACCTGTTGGTAGAGAAATGGCTAATATGACCCCCGATAAAGGAAGGAAAATATTAGAGGATGTTGGAGTTGTGATCTTTCTAGGGCTGGATTTGAATTCTGCATTGGTGTTTGATAGCTTCTTAAAGGATAATAGTTCCACACATAAGCTTAGTCTGGAAGGGGTGGCAAAAATATATGTTGGATCCAAATATAACCTGGATAAGGGATCACTCATGATATGGGCCTTGCATCTACCTCATAGAAATTCAGTGGTGATTGATACTGAGAAAGCATTTGGACATGTCATGAATCTGAAGGTTGGAGAGGTAGATCCTATGGTGACTATAGACATTTAGATTGATGTGGAAAAACTGAATAAAGCCCAAATACAAATGTTGATAAAAGAAAAGGAAATGTACAAAATGAATAATGAAAGGATCATGGGAGAAAATGATCATTTGAAGGAAATGCTAGGAGTCACAATGGGACCTCCTAGATTAATAACACATGGTGAAAGCTCACAGGTAAAAGATCATTTGGAGGAGTTAATTGCATATTCACAAGGTAAATATGATACACTTGTTGCAATAATAAGAAAAAGGCAGGCCAACTTAACGATTTGGTTGAATAAGCTATGGGGAGCATATTCAAAGTACCATGTTATAGGGCATGAACATAAGAGAATTGATGGAAGGATTGAAGAAAAGTTATGAGAATTAAATGAAAGAGATGTTCTCGACACTGTGGCCATTGGTATGGGTATCCAAATTATAAAGAAACATAGGGACTATTATGAGGAACTACGAGAAGATGCAAAGGGGTTGGTTGATGTTACGAATATGGGACTCCCTACACTATTTGAAGATGGAGAAAAGTTGAAAGAGAAAGCCAAGTGGATCAAAGAATGTGAATTGATTCTACAGGGAATTCTAGAAAATGCTCCAAGGAAGGATTCGACATTCGATGAGAGATGCAAGCAAAATGAAATGATGATAAAGGTGGAAATATCAACCAAGAACACATTAGGAGATGTTGATACTCATGAACGCCAAGATTATCTAGATCATTTATCAAATTTTCATCTATGGCTAAATAGAGCCTAATCTCTTGTTTTAATTAGTTAAGTAAAATAAAACATTTGTGAAGGGGCATGTCCCTTCCAAGTTTTTATGTATTTATATCTGCTCCATAGTAATGCAACAGATATAGGCATTAGGAGATATTCAGTAAATAGCTTTCTAGAAAAATGCTTTCATATACAGAGACTCAGATGCATGTATTTTGATGGAGTAAATGAAGATATCTAAGTTATGGATTAAGATTTTGGTATTAGTTGTTTGTTAAATTTATGCAGTTATTTGATTGTCTCCATTCTGATGCTTATCATTCTTAAATTGTATAAAAAGTTTATACTCAGTTTATCATTGTACATTTACTATATATGTGTGATCTAGTTATTCGGTTCTCTCAAGTAGGGATTAAAATATTTTAATAAATCACAAAAATTGGGAAGTGCTAGTTGGATTAATAAGAAGAATCACATAACTTCGGTACTGCCATTCTATCTCAAAGAAGAGTTTTCCAATTATTCCTTTACAGGTACAATTTTAAACATTTTTTTTTGTGCTTGATAGTTTGAATTATTTCCATTATTGAAATTCACATTTGCAGATATTCATTAGACTCCATATACCCAATAAGGCACTGGTCTCCCCTTGTATTCTTTTATAATTTTCATTATTCTTATTTATTTTACACTTACATTTACAAATACTCATACATATGCATTTATTGTTTTCATTTATTTCTCATGTAGTTTAATAGTTTGATTGATTTCATATTATATGTGTTGAAAACTTTAGAATTTCAATTATAATTTATGGATATGTCCATCTATATAATACAAAATATATATGCTCTTGCATTTACGCATTTAAATACACATATATAAAATCTCGATTTCTGATGATATGGCATTTTATTGTTTTGGAGGCATCAAATAATTGCATTTACATTTCATTTAAAGCAAATACATACATACATACATATTTATACATCCTGTGCCCTATTCATCTACAATTAGCAATTATCCATAGGGCCTCTTACACAAGCTACAGTAATCACAAAAAGTGTAAGAGCCCCTTTATATCATATTTGGACTACAAAACCTTCAAAAATAGGGTAACCAGGTTGTATGCAAAGAAATGAAGCTTTCTAACTCAAATCAATGCCTTAAGCCCTCAAATCAGATTAAAATCAAAACTAACACATATCTTCATGACCTGGAATTGATTTCACATCAAAATATGGCTGCATGTGACCATACAGTGCTGCATAATAGGAAAAATACAGAAATTTTGAAGAAAAACACAGATTTTGAATGTCAAGAGCTTTTATTTTAAATCCTCAACCATCAACAACCATTACAATGATCACTTTATGCCTTTTAAAAGACTTTAAACATCAACCACTGAACAACCACCTCTACAACTGACTTTTTAATCTTTTATGACCATGAGCATAAAAATACCAATTTCAAAGTTTGTTATCACTGTGAAATGTTTAATTTTTTATTTTCAAAAATTAAAAGTACATCATTAAATTAATTATATATGGTGCATAAAATTAAAAACATCATAAAGTGGTATAACTACATAAGTCAAATATAATTCTATCGAAATTAATATAAATAGATGGCTGTTACTTAACTCATACATTTCAATGTGTAGTCTTCTTCTTCACATCTAACTCTTTGTCCATATCATCTGATCAGTTAAATGCCAGGATTGGTCATATCATGTCTATCGATATCAGTTTTGATAATGCCATCATCCACATGGATGTCATCTTCATGAACATTAACTCCTACATCATCATCATCTAGTTCCTCTTCTTCGACATCTTCATCAGGAACATCATCAACTAACCATTGATCCTAATCATCATCTACATCATCTTCTAGTTCTCTTGATTATCTTATTCTTCCACCTCATTATACTTTACCAACTTTTATTTTTGGATCATGTCTAACAACAGCCAACCAATTTACGGAACCTACGTAGCAAAATACACTCCACATTGGCTTGGAAGAACATAGGGCTCATTTCGGTACCTTTTCGATGTTATATATATTATACATGAAATCCAACATATGTTCAATAATAGTTCTCTGGGATCATTTAGCATATTCAATGTAGCTTCTACCATGGATAATGAACAAAGGTGTTCTGGGCTTAAAGTCACACTCAGTATATGTCAAAATCCCATAGTATCAATTTTGGAGATTTTGGATGTATGTGGCTCCTAGACAAAACATTAGTCACACGAAAGATTCTGAGTTATGCAAAATCACATATTTCTTCCGTCATCAACTTTGATTCAAAATTTATGACCATGCACCCATAGCCTTGTGGTGCTTCCACCTAATACCACCAAACATGCAAAATTATTGCAATATTACTAATTGATAAACATATTTATTCTTGTGGAAATGTATTAAGAAAAAAATTTCCTTTTGTACATCTTGATATAGTTGAAAATAATTAAATAATATGGCTGATTAATATGTTTATACATATTTATCTAGGTGATCCCACAATACTAGTTACAATTTTGTGGCTTGGACCTTGAACTGATTTTCTAACTAAATCTTCCTTTCAAGCACCTATATATTAAACTATGAAAATTTGAAGATGATGAAAACTAAGTGATTTGTAACTTGTTTCTATGTATTCAAATTCTAAATATATTTTTTCAAGATTTTGAATTAGTTACTTCTTTTTCTGCTCTCCTTAAAACGGTTTTGCAATGAAAGCACCATTTTTAAGGGTGGCGATCCTTGTCTAACACAAGTTTTTCCATGAAAATAAAATTCTAAAATTTTTTTGAATTTAGATTTGTAACTATGATATCTAGTGCTTCCAATTGGTTTCATAGTGTTTTATTAAATATTTTTTCCTTAATCAAGTTTCAAAGTCAAACTAATTACAATTTAGACATAGGTGGATCGTATAACACATAATTTTTTTTGTATGTATCAAAATTCAAATTTTTTTTTGGTTGGATCAAGGACTTCAATATTTAGTGCACTCATTTTTTATTTTTTATTCATAATCTTTTATTTTTCCACATGTGCATAACAGAGAGCTTCATTTTTGATGAAAAACCTACATTCACAAGAAATAAAAAATAAATATAATAATAAAATTAAATTTATTTAAAATTATACTTTTTGGGAAGCTTATAATAAGTACATACTTACAAAAAAATAAATTTTAAATGAAATTCATTTGATCCCCTAAAAGGTAAATCAAAGTGGTTTTTTATCAGCATTTTAATAGGTGTAAAGGAGACTTCATTATAGTTATGGTTTAAAACTAGTAGAGTTATATCTAAAGGGGTTTTATCTAAGGAAATTTGATCAAACCCTCTTCAATTGGAATGCTTTAAATGGAAATTTTTAAGGATTAAATCATTATATTTTCTAAAAATATGTAATTTCAACAAAAATTAGAATTTCCTTGAAATTGTAAACTAGCTTTGTGGGATCACCCCTCTTAAACCATATGCTAAATCAATTTACCTTTGTGTAACATTGGAATCTCCATTACGATGAGCTTATTTAACTAATGAAGCCACACCTTCCCATGTTAATGTGTGACCAAATTGTTAACATCGTTCAATCCATACCATCATCCGATCAAGATTGTTTGTGACGTACAAATGAAGTGCATCCCACTCTTAGCCAACTGTATTAAAAAAAATGAAATTCACAAATGATGTATAATTAGTTAAATACCACGGTATGTGACCTTAATTTATAATTGATGTATATTGAATATTAATAATTAAATAAGTACAATATACATAAAAATCATATATAAAATGTATTCCAATTAATTTCCATGACCATCTTATAATTACCTCTCACTTTCCTCAATCTATATTTCCCCATCAGTTACTCCCCTTTGAATTTGTTAATGGAGTTGGGCTCCCAAATGTGATCTACATGGATCTTTGTTGCAAACTTAGGAAGATATTCACTAATGTACACCATGGTCTGGTATACCATATATCCCTCCACCATAGAACTTTTGGGATGTGCTCTCTATCTAACCAAAGCCTTCAAAAATTTCAAGTGCCTCTCAACCATCCACATTGACCTTGTATGTATAAGTCCACACAATTCAATCTCCTCAACCTGGTGTATGAGGTAGTGTTCTTGTGCATTGAATTTTTTTGAAAGTAGACACTTTTGCATTTCACACATTAGACAAGGAATTTTTCTCTTTCAATAATTTATATCTTCTTTATGGATTTGTTTAGATGACAACCATCTACAAGTGATTCAGGGTGCAAATATATTAACAAGATTTAACAAAAATATATAGTATATTACATAACAATTAAAACAAATGGAAATTATAAGATGTATACAGCGAATTGAACAAATATCGCTACTTACCTCATGTATTTTCCAAGATCATATATAACTTGCTTGACATTGTTGTCAAAATTGTCTGGGAGAGATAGAGGTAGAATGTATTGTAACAATTATAAAATGATCTTTTCATTTTTTCCAAAAGTAGTAAACATAATACACTGAAAAGTACATGCATTATACAAGTGTATATAATATACCAGAATAATTACCTTAATGAAGGTATGCCAATCATGTGTTTTCATCCCTGACCCAAATTCACCTTTCTTTGTTATTATATTGTTTATGTTCGCAGCAAATCCTGTGGGAAATCAAATTTTTTGTATGACTTCTTTTATAGCATTGATTTGTTGCTTTGTTAATAACCAAGGAAGGGCACTTATATTAATTTGGTCTCCATCACTATTTAATTGAATGACATTTTTCATTGCATGATTGGCTTCCTGAATGTCACTACAAATTTTGACAATTTTTTCTTTGTCATGCCTTCCATCCAATATTTTCCATAACATTTTATTATATTCTTTCCAATATGCATTGTATCAAACAAATGCATAATTTGTAGCTGCTCATAGTAGGGAAACCTACTAAATTGTCTGGGATAACTTTTAGTCCCTGTGGAAGCTGGCCATTAATGCCTTGACGACCTTCATGAAGCATATAAGTTAAACAAATTAACAACGACAATCATTTTCAATTACAACATGAGTAAACACAACACAATATAAAAATATAAATTCAAAACATATCATATATGATAGATAAACAATTTGATCTGATGTATAACCTTGACGATTAATTCTATTATATTCCAACTTCCATAGGCGAGGTTTCATTCTTCATGGTTTTGATGTCGTATCTTCTTTCCCATTGAAAAAATATTTTTTAGTAATTCGATACTTATAATTTTTGTAGAGGAAGTTTCCATACTCATCAAACACCTCATTTCCTAAACTTGTTGACTGACGAGATTTCATCTTTGGACCACAAATTGGACATGCAAATTTTACCTTTGTTTGAAGACCTGCAAGATCATATATAATTGGATTAAATATGTCAAATTTTATAATTATATATAATGAATAGATTATTTAAAAAACATGCATTTTATCTACTTCACAAAATTAAATATTGTTAAAGTGCAGTCAAATGTTATAACTGTGATACTAAATGTTTATCAACCCTAATTATGTAGAAACAACAATATTGCAATGAAAGAAAACACAAAGGGACACTTCAAGATTAGCTTAAGAAATGATAAAGAAAATAAATAAGCCAAAATGAAGATTACAAGATGATTATACCTTCTTTGCTTCTAAAATTCCTTGGTTGGCCCTTGACTTGGATTGCTTTGTATGCTCCTTAGATGGCTATTAATGTAGCTAAATGAAGGATTAAGTAGATGGTGGGATGCAAATGCAAAATAGCTAAAATGGATGGCTAAATGAGAGAAAAATGAGTGCACAAAATGATAGCATAAGGTTGCAAAATGGCTAAGTGTTCTTTATGCCTTAGAGGGGGGTATTTATAGAGAAAATTGAATTCTCTAGAGAATTCAATGGTTGAGATTAAGCCACCAAGGTCAAGATGTAGGGATGTGGTGAGTTGAGGACTCACAAGCCCTCACATCTTGACATGTTGAATGTGAGATGGCTTAGGATAAGATGATGTGTAAGTGAGGTGGAATAAGGACAAGTGATGTGTAAGAAGGACATGTACCTTGGAAGTACATTGGAAGATGAGAAGAATCTTCGGTGAATAAATGTGAATTAAAAATTCACATGCTTGGAAGTGTAATACCCCTCATATTGTTTGGACTTGATACTTCTGTGGTTTTGATTGATGCTTTGTGACTGTGATTGTTATTACTTATTTTTTGGTGTGTGTGGATGCGTAGTTTAGTTAATTGCTGCTTTTGACATTATTAGTATGATTTATGATACTTGATGTAGTGTTTGGATTATTTTATTATGTAATGATTTCTCCTTAATGTTTTATATGTTGATGTGATGATTCTATGATGATAATTGAATTCAATATTATATTATGATGCAGTAGATAAGTAATCATGTTATCATGTGATCAGTTTGTTTAGAATGTTATTTCATCATTGATATTGTAATTATTAGAATAGCTTAGGTGAGAGGACAGTGTAGCATCACTCATTCACGAGTGCCCTACTACATTGCAATTCCTTCTCATGATATCATGTTTGTGATTATATATACATGTGCTACTTGACGTTTATTTGGATGCAAGATTTGTAGGAATAAGTCTTGATTCCACCTGCTTCGGCAGGACAGGGAGAGCATTAAATTAGCCCAACGGGTAAAAATGTTGAAAAAGGGAGTAGATTTGGAAGTGTCCCCGTCCCAAGTCCGCCATCTTGTTGTAAGTTGTTGTGCCATGACTGAAGTTTTTTCCTTATTGTGTAGTTTGATTGTTGAGTATTCATTTTATTTATGGTTAGCGTTCAATTAATTAATCTTATTTTATAAAATAATTAATTAATGATTGCATTGTCATTTGATTTAATTGTGAGTTAGTTAAATGTTAAATTTAAATATATTGTAAATTAAAAAGTATTTAATTAATTAAAATGAAAGAAAATAAATTAAATTAATATTGATGAGGATAATTAAATATTATCTTTTTTATTAATATTAAATTAGAAAATCATGTGCGGATAATATCTTGATTAAATAAATTATTTTAATTAAAATGATAGATAAGTCTGAGCTTTTAAAAGCTGGAAAAAGGACCAATAAGGGAAGAGGATTTTTTGAGAAAAGAAAACTAAAAAGCTTTATTGATTTTATTTATTATTTATTATTATTGAGAGAGAAGGATTCACACACAAAGGATTTTCTCTATTATTTTTGGTCTATAAAAGAAAATAGTTTTGGTCTGTGCTTCTGGGTAAAATAATTGTTTGAAGTAAAGTTAGATTCGAAAAGAGAGTTGTAGGAGGAAATCGAAAGGAGGCTCCAGAAGGGAATTCTTCATCGAACGAAGGACTCTAGGTTTTCTTTTGTTATTTTTTTATTATTATTTTATTTGTTTTATAAACAAAATCTGGCTTACTGTGCTTAAAGGAAATATATTAAAAGAAGTTTTGTGATTTGAAAACTTGTTTGTATTTTAACCCTCGAATCATCTATAGAAAAATTTAGTAGAACTTTTTTGAAATTCTTCAATATGGTTTAGTAGTGAAATCTTTTGTTTTGAAATAAAATTCATCTTTAATTGAAGGTCAAAATTTCAAAGTCAGATCTGTTTAGAGTTTATTGAAAAATATTTTGAAAATCCTCATAAAACTTAATGGTGGAAACAATTGTTTTGAAGAGAAAATTATTTTTATTTATTGGTTGAGGTTCATATGTACAGACCATTTTAGGTCTATTGAGAAAAAAATTTATTTATATAAATTTATTTTTGAATCTCTTGATAAATATATATATAACTTTCTGGTTCTTAAAATTATATATATATATATAAAAATTTCAAATTTAGAATGCTATATAGAAAATAAATTTTATTTAAGTATATTTTTATATGGGGTTCGTATTCCGAAGAAACAAAATTTATTATTTTATGTTTCTTTTTATTTTATATACATGTTTATTTATTTGTTTAAATTTTCATGCCTATGTTAGGACGAAAATATTGCATTTTCTTTATATAAGAATAAAATAAAAATAAAAATAAAAATTAAATTAATTTTTTGTATTTTGGGGAGTGGACAGCCGGTCGTGGCCGTACCATCCACAGTCCCCAGTGGAGGTTGTACGCAGCCCCACTAACTGCGCACAGCAGCCAAGGCTACTAGGCATAGCCAGTGGGGGGCTGCGTACCCTCCCCTCCGCCCCCACTACCCACAGTACTATCTACTGTGGGCTATGCCCTTAATACGTACTGCCTATGTAATGGAATTTAGATTTAAATTCTTTTTTTATGCGAATTTTTAATAATACAAATTCATTTTATTTAGTATGCGAGATTTCAATTTATGTATATTAAATATATATACATATATATATTTAAATTATAATTTTAAAAGATGATAATTATTTAATATATATTTATTTTATTATTTTAAAGCATGATATTTGTTTAATGTCTTTATAAAATGTTTATTTTAACATATATATATTTAAGTATGTGAGTTTGTAAAATTATTGTGTAATATAAAGGTAGTTTTTACTTTATTATTATATATTTTTATTTCCACAATTTTAAATAAATGTTATATAATGATATATATATACACACAAAAAGTGTATATATGTATATATATTTATATATATACCTATAAAGAATTTAAGGTGTTGAGATTTTGAATTAATGATATAATTTTTACAAGTTATCATAATATAGTGAAATTGAAAAGATTAGGAATAAGCTATCTGATTATAAATAAATTGAATAGTGCAACGTTATAGTGTAGGTTTGTAAATTAGAAATAAATTGTGCTTTGAATTTTATCGAACTTTCTTGAGATGTTGATTTACGATTTTGGTGAAGTTTATTGAGTTGTTGGTGTTGTTCTATGATTTGCTCACTCTCTAGATTATTTATTTTATTTTATTTTAGTTGATTTTCTTTGATTTGGGTTTAGGTCATGTGGAAAAACCCTAGGGTTAACTTTTCTAGTTATAGGAGTTCCTAAGTTGTGTTTAGGACTTCGAGAGGTGGGGACACTGTTGTTTATTTTCAATCTTGTAATTTGATGTTGTTCTTATGTTCTGGTTTTGGTTAATGTACATTTGGATTGTACCATTTGTGAATGTTATACATGTGGGTTTTGGCGAGATGGTTAAGCCTCGCGGATGAAATATTTGATTGTTTCAGTATCTCTTGTGGTGCAATCCTATTGAGTTGGATATTTTGTGCTTGAGTGTAGAGAGAGTGGCTCTAGTGGGGGCCGGCGCATAAATGGGCTGTCAGGGTAACCCACATAGAGTTAGTGTAATCAGTGATAATCTAAGTAATAAACCATGGGTGGGTTTAAATATTAATAAGATAATTGTGATGCCTCGTCTGCCTATTAGTGTTATCGTAGACTAAAGAGGATTGAGAAGGCTATGGTTGGCAAGATCATTGCCTTGTCTTCATGAAAGGTTAACGATTCCGCATGAGTAACCCTATGGAGTGGCACCTTGAGATAGGCTATCAGGAGAACCATAGATGGAGGCGGCACCTTTACTTGGTTGTCTGGAGAATCCATGTAGAGATGGAGGCGGCACCTTATGATAGGATTTCTGGATAATCCATGTTAAGCCATGTGATGACACTCTCCTCTAACATTCTATTTGTGTTGTTTTGTTGAAGTTCTCTAGAAAGTGGTTTAATAAGTAGTCCTTTGATTTTATGTTATGAGACCTTTTGATGATGTGTCTTTTATGAGTTACTGTTGTATCATCTGTAAAGTGATTTGTTGTTTTTTCATTGGTTATTGTTGGAAGTAGTCTTTAATATTATGTCTTGAGTTTTATTGATGTTGTGTTTATGACTAGTTTTAATTTTGGAAAGTGGTTTATTGTTATGTTCAGCAGTGGTTTGTTGTTATGCCTTTTGGTTTTATTACTGCTTGTTTCTATGTGGTTTTTGATGTTAAGTTGTCTATCTGGAGTTAGTCTTGTGTTATTGTTAGTCGTGCTTGGTCAAGGATCCTTCCTTATCTACTCCCAGCATGGGGGTGGTTGGGTGGAACGTGCTACGCACCCCGTTGGTTTCCCTTTCAGTTGCAGATGTATCATTTGTAATAGTTGATTATGTTGTGTTATATCTATCAAAATATGTAACACCTTGTATCTTTATAATTTCATTTATTGTCATATGTGCATATGGTATTAATATGGTTATTGTTTAATGGATATTTTAAACGATGAAATGTGAATGAATGGATTTATGTAACTGTTTAATTAATGTTTTATTGATTATCTTTGTTATGGGTTAGTGTAGTAATGTCACCTCATGTACCCCAAGGGATTTAGTTGTGTAACTTGGATCATTGTTATGTTGGAACACTTAAGTATAATTATTATGATCTTTTTAAAAAAAATTGTTGCGTCTTTATTTGTTCCTTTGGGGTTTGCACGGTGGGGCGTTACAAGAAGAATCTCATGGACAAGATAAGGTTTTGAAAATGGAAGCACTTGTCCACATGTGACTTGATGTGACAAGTCAAAGATTCTAGAAGATGCATGGGAAAAGGGGATTCTAGAAGGAATAAAAGTGAATTAAAAATTCACATGGGGAAAAGAGGAGCCTTTGATGAATAAAAAGGAATTAAAAATTCCTTGGGGGATGGGGAGAATTGACCAAGGTACTAATTAGGCTTAACTAATCAATAATTAGAAGATAATTAGATGATAATGAGGATTAGAAGCCAACTTGCAAAAGTTGGAGGATGTGACACATCATAATCAAAGATTAGGCATGTGCACATCCCTAATAAAGAGATTAAGAGGTTGATTAAGATTAAGAAAAAGTGATGTGGCATGTGAGGAATTAAATAAATGTCATATTTATTTAATTCGTTTGATGAAAGGGGGATTAAAGAGATAAGGTATTTAATTATTAACTAAATACCTTAGGGATTTGGTAGAATTAAGGGTATTAATTAAATAGTAGTAATATTACTTAATTAATGCAAATAACAGGATGTTTAGACAAAAGGGGATAAATTTGGATAAATTAAGTGTCCAAATTTAGGTGTCTACAATAACATACCACACAAATTTGTTAGACCTGGGGTATCATGAATTATACATACAAGGATTGCATGGAATTGAAATTTTCTTTGTCTTATTGGTCTAGAGACGTCATGCATAATGATGCCATTCCATAACTTTAATAACTCGTCGATAAGAGGCTCAATATATACATTCATATCTTTAACTTGGTACTTACCTAGTTGAATGAACATAAACATTACATAATTATTATAACCATTTTACTAAAATATATATAAATGAATTTATATGATTATTGAATGAAAAAAATATGACATTATGCAATAAATAAGTCAAATGAGATGCTACTACGTTAAAGAAAATTGATGTAAACAAATACCTAGAACAACCATTGACAACATTATGTGCTCCCTCTTTATTGGAATTCATGGAGGAATGTTATTGTTGATAAAAAAACATGCCACACTAAGTAAATATATCTCAAGTCTCCAAATGGATTGACATCGTCCACTGCCAATGAAAGCCTGAGATTATGAGGTTATTCTTTAAAGTGGCCATTTTTCCTCCATGTCCCTAAATGTAGAACCATCCGCAAGCATTTGAAGAATGTCATCTCCACTTCTATTTGTGCATGGTAATCCATAAATTGTGCTAAGCTTTCGCACCTAAATAATTGTTGCATATGGGGAATAATGGGAATATAATGAAGAAGCTTACGAGGCACCTTTTTTGTTAGTTGATCTGTTCAATATCTATTGATATGACATTCTGGGCATTCTGTTGCAAATTCATGTTGTTTATGATATATAATATGATCATTGAGACATGCACCTATTGCTTGATACTCCATTCTAATATCTTTCATAATGCCAGATAAATCTCAGTATGAGCGAGGTAAAATATTTGATGGTGGTAACAAAAATTCACCAATCAATCTACAACAAAAAATGATTTGTTAATATAAAGAATATTAATGGTACATATTTCATCCTTTATTTATTAGTGACAAAATAACAACACTTAAAATAGATGAAAAAAGATGGCATATATGGCATACCTTAACATCTATGAGATTGCTATGTTTGATAAACTATTCATAACCTTCAAGTTCAACAACAACAATACAATAGAGAGAAAATTTCTTTGGGAGCCTTCATAAAGAGGCTTGTATGCATTCTCAAGTACAGGTAAATCATGAACATCATCAAAGTCATCTCGATCATCATGATCAGCTCTGCCACTAAATGTGTCATGGATCAATGTATTTGTACCATCATCTTCAACTGTGTTTTCTAGCACATGATCATCTTCTTTCATATGATCATTAACTTCATCTTCAATATTCACAGCTCCATGTTCATCCAATTGCAAAACCACATTCTTCATGTTGTGATAATCCATATCATGTGCCCTAGGGTGCTCTACCTTTATAATAATGATAAACACAAATAAACCATGATCATGATCAAGTGATTTTACAAGGATATAAACATTTACAAATTCAATCAATATAAACACATATAATGAACAACTTACCAATGGATGATAATCATGCCCCCTTCAACATGACCATGTTGCCTATAATGTTTCTCAGGTATTGTGATTAAAAGTCATCTCATCTTTAAGCCCTTGCAATTATTGCAAGGACAATAACATTTCCCATCACCCTTTCTTTTCAATCTAGCCCACAATCTATCAAGTGTCTCTTCATTTTGTTTTGGACTAATATTATCTAAGATAATTTTTCTTTACCAAGCTTGAATATTTAGATCTTCAAAAAATATCAAACTCACACTCTAATAATTTTTATTCAAAGACAACTAACAAAATCTAATAATTCTAATATTTTACACCAAAGAAATTCGGCATGCAACCACCCCTACAAAAGAGAAGAGAGTATGAAGTTAATGACCCCAAAAAACACTTTAAAATTTTAATTCCAAAACTTATTAAATTATGATTTACTATGATTTCCAACCATTAGACTGCTAAAATCAAAATATTGAACTTGTACAACAAAATCTGAAAATGCAACTCTAAAAATGCACAAGTCTAAAAATGAAATGTAATGAGATGTTGCTTTAAAATATGATTTTCAAAACTGGAAGTACAAATCTGACTTCACAAATGAATTCTAAGAAAGGACAATGACTACCCTCAACTTGGTAATAGCTTCTTGATTTTTTTCTAATTTTTCCCAAGAAAATTATCCTTAGTAATCCAGAAACTATCTTAAGTATAGCAAATTCGCAAGTAGAGAAAATTCGTAAGTATAGAAAAATATTGTCGCAATAAATAGTTGAGCTCACTTTTTATTTATGTCAGCCTCAATTTTGACTTCACATGTTTGTCAAAATTTTGACAAAAACTCTTTGTCACAATTTCGACCAAAAAAAAGGTTCATCAAATTTTTGACGAACGTCAGGGATAAAATTGAAAAAAATTGAAAATTACAAATTAAATATCACTAGTACTTGACAATACATCTAATTATCCATCTTTCGTTAGAATTTTTTGTCAGATTTTGTAGTCAAATGAATTAGTGTATGTTGCCTTGTAGAAGTGAGTGTCATGGAGGGGAGCCAGTGGGGTCCAGCTTCTAATCATCTACTAGAAGTAAGTGCAACTGGAGTAAAATCCAAGTGGGAATCTAGTAAATATTGTCCTACATAGCCTTAAGTTTTACATGTTTGATGTGTTTTACCAATGTGTTTTAAAACAAAATTTCAAAAAAAACATCATACATTGGGAGTGAAAATCTTGATTTAGAAAAAAACTTTGAAAGAACCAATTCTTTGACTGGAAAATCAAAAAATCAAACAAACTTGCAAGAAACTGTGACATTTCCTAGTTCAACACATCTTATTGTTGTTATAGAGCATCTGTGTAATCTTGCAGTGCATCTATCTGATCTTATAATTCGTGTAATATTCTAGCGCATTTGTTCTTTGTCTTAGCGATTTCAGGAAGTTTTATAGCACATTTGTGCAATCTTCTAGCACATCGACCCTATATTATAGTGCATAAATTGAATACTTTAGCACATTGGCCCTCTATTGTAGTGCATCCATACAATATTATAGCGCATTTGTGCAATATTATAACACATGCATCCTCTATTATAGTGCATCTGTCAAATCTTGTAGCACATCTGGGCTCTGTTTTAGTGCATCCATTAAACACAAAACTCGAGAGTTAAATTTATCCCCTATTTCATAGTTTGAACCAAAATTCAAAACCTTTTTCAATCCAGAATTATTTCTCAGGTACCAAAAAGTCTAAAATTGTTAAAAATGACCTCTACAAGTGAAATTCTGCAAATTAAACCAAGATCTAACATCTCAAAGTTCCTAAATCATCAAACTTATCACACCTTTGATTATTAAGCCTAGCTTCATCATTAGGATTTGTCATCCTTTCATCACGAAATGAAGCTGTATAATCAAATCAAACTTAATCTCATCAATAGAATTTGTCATTCTATTTGGCTTAGTTTTCATCCTTGGCACTCTTCCAAACAAAGATCAAAGTCTAGTCAAAGTATAACACTTGTATGCCCATTCAAACAAGGTTAAAAAGGTAGAAACTAAGGAAAAAGAATTGGAAACACAAAACATCGAAATACAAAACATTGAAACACAAAACATTGGAACTCAAAGCATCAAAACTCAAAATAGTGAAACTCAAAACACCATGGCTAAAGCTGAAGAGTATCCTTTCCATGGAATTCACAACAATGAAGGGGAAGACATAATTGAGGAAGATATCCAAAATGTTGAACAAGATCCAAACTTCCACAAATGCTTAAAAAATATTTTTGAAAGAAATGGGGAAAAGTACCTCCTTATGCTAGCTAAACAAGGTGTCAAATTGCTTGATGTCTGTGATATAAATCAATTGAAAGCACCTCCCAAAAAGCCTAAAAAGGAAATAGAACAAGTGGTTTCCTTAACTCATCAGATGAAGAACCTTCAACAACAAATTCTTGATATGCAAAGGAGAACTTCAAAATGATACTTGATACAAGACATTTGTCCATATTCATTTGGTCAAAGTATCCACATGATTCCCTTTCCTAAACATTGAAAATTCCCAAAGTATGACAAATACAATGGTAAAAACCATCCAATAATCATGTGAGGTAATTTAGAACCATGAGTCTTGAATTTGCATACGAAGAAATGTACTTGATGAGATTGTTTCCATGAAGCCTAGGTGGACAATTTATTGAATGGTTCTCCAAACTTGCACCACCAATTAACACCTTTGAAGAATTGGTTAACAAGTTCATCACCCAACACTCTTATAACATCCAACATGACATCACAATGAAGGGCCTTTGCAACTTGAAATAGAAAAAGGGTGAATCGTTCCTTGTATTTTTGCAAAAATGGAGGTTATTTGCACGATATTCTCATCCTGTACCTAAAAAGGAAAAGATAAAAATATTCATCAACAACCTAAATGATGATATGAGCTACTAATTGGAATTAAAATGCCCACCTACCTTCGAAATATTGATTGAAAATGAAATAAAAAATCAAAGAGGCTTTGATCAAGAGAGGAGTTATCAAATTTTACAATGAAAACAACTCATCAAATTCCTCCAACAATTACAACAACAGTGACAAATCAAATTTTTTTCAATGAAACAAGAATGCGGGTAACAATGATGGCACAACTGAAAACCAAAATGCAAAACCTGTATTCAACTTAACTGCAACTGCCACCAAAACTAATTAGAACAAAAACCCACCCAACAACCAAAATGTCAACCAAAGCAACAATCAAGGTAATGTTGGATCTAGAACGCCATCATATCAAACATCCTCAAATTGAAGAAGGTTCACACCTTTGGGACAATCATCAGAATCACCATTAAAGGAACTTCTTGAAGCTAAAGTCATAACATTACAAGAGGCAAGAAATTGGGAACCACAAGTTAAGCCTCCATGGTGGAATGATGCACATTTCTATGACTTTCATTGAAATAAAGGATGCAAAACCAATGATTTCATGCAATTGAAGCACTTGATACAAGAATTGATTGACAACAAGACCATATTTTTAGGACTCCAAACAAAAAATGATCATGGAGTGTTCAAGAACCCTCTACCAAACTATGAGAAAGGAGAGTCCTCGTCATCAAACACTAAAGGAAAAAATGTGAAATATGTTTAAGACACCACTATTCTCCATATTGAGGTGGTTGATGATCAAACCCATGATAAACCAAATCTTATTGCTACTAATAACCCAATAAATGACAACATCATTGAACATGAACAAAACATCATTGCAATTGAAAATCATCACCATGATATCGACACCACCTCACATCAAATCAATGATCCTGTGCCCATAGATCTGATCACCAACATCATTGCAAATGACAATCAAATAAATGTAAGCAAAATCAGAGAGAAACAAGACAACCCGCCAATCAATGCGATCAGAAGAGGCCAAGCCAAGGTAACATTGAAAGGAGCTACCCCTTCCACATCCAAAGAAACCACTGCTATCCCTAAAGCTCAATATAACATAGTTGATCAATTACAAAAAATACCCACCCAAATATCCATATTAGAAGTTCTCAAGATTTCACCCATTCATAAGGAAATCTTAGAACAAGCTCTAGTCACCACCACGATATCGAACAATCTGGAAGTTTTCCAATTTCAAACTATAGTGGGACATTTGACTGCATCGCATTGCTTATCCATTTTCGAACATGATGATGTTTCAATCACCCATCTACACAATGCTTCCCTCCAAATTGAGGTCTTAATCCACAAAAACCATGTTAAATGTGTTCCAATAGATGGAGGAGTTGGCTTGAATATCTGTACTCTAAAACTTGTATGTGCACTTGGGTATTCAGAAAATGCTATTGATCCTAGAAGGAAGATCACAATAAAAGCATATGATGATGAGGAGAGATCCTCCCAAGGGTTAATTACCTTACCAATTCAAGTGGGACCAATTGTCAAAGACATAGTCTGCCAAGTGTTGGACAAGGAATTGACATACACCATACTCTTGGGATGTCCCTGGATCCATGACATGCAAGTGGTGCCATCCACATATCACCAATGTTTGAAGTTCCCTTTCAATGGGAAAGAAATCACTATTGTAGTTGACTCAATTAATCCCCAATACTGTAACACACTCAAGACCACCCAAGATACTTTTGTACCACACAACAGGGAAGCTCCAACTCATGGTTCCTCAAACGATGGAAAACAACTAAATACCTTGTCAAGATGGTTGTAGAAAAAGGACCAATCAAAGGATAAGGGTATCAATGATTCCACTCCCTCAAGGAAAGTACATCAATTTTTTTGTCAAACTAGCCCGAGATAAAGGATCAATCGAGAGAAAAAGGTATTGGTAATCCTACTTCACAAAATCAAGAAGGTCAACTCGAGTCCTTATAAAAACAAGTTGATAAGATCCAATTGAAATACAAATATATGGGGGAATACTCATTTGAGAAATCCTTATGTTTATCACAACTTTCATCTTCTCCTAAGTCATATAGGCAGCCATCAACATCAAGACAACAATCATCACAAGCAACCACACTCTTTGATGGCATCTTTGTAAGAGTGGGTACATTAGTGGATGAGTCAGATGACAAGGAGGTTTTAAATTGGTTATACAAGGATGAGGAATCATCACAAGCATCAACCTCCAATGTACAAATAGAAAAATATGGCAAAGGGAAGATAATCCTAGAAAAGATGGGGTATGAGGGAAAATGTTCTATTAGTAAAAGGAAAGAAGGAATCAAAGAACCAATACAACCTATCAAAATGCATGCCAAAGAAAAAACAGGACTAGGGTGTAGAGAAGAATCAAAAGAAGAAACCAAGAAACAAGTTGTTGAGAGAATCTTTCAATTGAGAGATAGTTTTGAAACCGATTCCAATGAATATGAATGGGATTCCCTCTCTAAAGAGTCTTGTCACGATAAGGAAATTTATGTGGTACAAAATTTTACATCAACACGTACAGAGGGACAGAGCTCGAGTTATAGACCACTTGAAATTGGATCACAACATATCAATGACTCAAGTGGAGATGATCATACTTTGAGTGAGATATATCACTTAGAGGAGAATAACATCATAGACCTTGACATTTCCATTGGACACTTTGATGACTTTCCATCATGGCACTCATCCCTTCTAACCTTAGTCAATCCAACAATCCCTTTCCCTTGATACACCCCAAACTGATTGGGACCAATCCGAGCTACTGGACCTACCCACCTTTCCAAATGACGATGCCATTGTAAAATTTCTTTGTTTAGATAACCCTGAAACATGTTCTATCATCGAAACTCATAATGACACTTTAGAAAAGGGGAGTGCCAAATCTCTTAGCTACAAAACAATGAACATTAAAAATAGATTTAATGGTGAAAACAATTCAAAGGAATCATTAGATCAAGGAAAAATCAAAATAAAGAGGGCATCTAATGGTGAAAACCTCTTTGAGGCACCAAAAGATGGGAGATTTGACACTCTTCTAGAGTACTATCAGGAGAGGTCTCATGTACTGATAGAACCAACACAATCCATAAACGTTGGCACATAGGAAATGGTCAAGACATTACATCTCGCAGCATCAATGGTAGAGTAAGAAAATCCAAACTTCACTAAGAAAGGAAAATCAACTTTGCATGGCCTTATGCTGACATGCCCGGTATAGATCCAAAACTCATAATGTATCATTTATCACTACCAACTAGAATAAAACCAGTCAAGCAAAAGTTGAGAAAAATGCATCCTCACATGATAAAAGATGAGATGAGGAAATTGTCAGATGTGGGATTTATCAGACCTATTGACTATGTTGAATGGATATCAAACATCAGGGATCTCAACAAGGCTTTCCCAAAAGATGATTTTCCTCTACCTAACATTGACATCATAGTAGACTTGATAGTGGGGCACAAAATATTATCACTCATGGATGGATTTTCTTGTTACAATAAGATAAAAATTGCACTTGAGGATCAAGACAAAACAACATTCACATGTCCTTGGGGCACTTTTGGTTGGAACGTAATGCCTTTTGGGTTGAAAAATGTTGGAGCTACATATTAGGGAGCAATGACCACCATCTTCCATGATATGATGCACACTGTTATGGAAGACTATGTAGATGATCTATTGGAAAAATCATACACCAGAGAAGGACACTAGGAAATTTTAGACAAGATCTTCACCAAACTAGAGAA